>CAUYLG010077628.1:0-133505 GCA_963573385.1 Cacajao melanocephalus
TGCATGACCTTCAGCAACATTCTTTCTCAGTGAGTAGTCAGTGGATAGCATATTTCTGCAGTAGTCTAACATTTCCTCACAGATCTGTATCTTAGCCTTTTGGGGCCCCTTTTGTAAGTTGCTAAGCCTTTTTGTTTTCCTAGCCTGGGCAATAGAACAAGAATCCCGTTCTCTCTCCCTCTTTCTCTTCCTCTTTCTTTCTCTCTTACATTCTTTTTACTTTCTTTCTTTCACTCTTTCTTTCTTTCTTCTTTTCTCTCTTTTTCTTTCTTTAAAAAAAAAACTTAAAATAACAAGGAGCAAGTTCTTTAAAAGGAATACTGTTTGCAATTTTGTTGTTACTAATTCTTGCGGATAATTGAATTTGTGCTTAAATCTCACAAGAATAAACCATTTTTAGCAATGCTTTAAATTCTTAGCGTTTTCTAGGAAGCAGCTGTGATCAGTGGATCAGATCTGACTTAATCTGATGAATGAGTATTCTTTTCAATAGAAAAGCCAAGAAGAGCTGGGTACCATTTGAATGCTTCCTAAACCCTATTTCAACACTTCTCAAATTGAACTTACTCTTTTTCTCCAGATATGTGCTCTTCCTTTTATGTCTCGTGTCTCCATCAATACACTACCTTCCCTCTAATCACCAGAGCTAGACAGTTCTGCTTAATCACCAGAGCTAGACGGTCCTGCATTACTGTTGATACATTCTTTCTCATCCCCAGCCACATTTAATAGATCAATTATACTAAAAAAAAACCCTTTTCTGCCTTGCTTTTCCCACTGCCACTAGTTCAAGCCTTTGTCATCTTTTTTTCCTACTGCAATAATATGGCACTGGCCCTCTCAATTCAACTTTCTATAATAGCACTGGATTTATCTTCCTAAAACACTAATAAGCTTACATTGCTTCCCAGGTAAAAAAAAAAAAAAAAAAAAAAATTGAGGACACGATTTTTAAAAGCACAAATGTCTCCCAATTTCAATCTGGGTGCCAGCAGGCATGTTTTGTTTAGTCCATGGTCTAAAGTGTTTTTGATTGGTCAATATTTAATAATTTGTAGAATCAACTTATGGTATTTACCGCTTTTCTTGAAAAAGAGCAACTGGCAATGGTAGGTTGACATTTCTCCCTTTGGACTGATTTGCTGTCCCCACATAATCTTGCAAATGTAAGGTTCCTCTTTGTCATCCCATTCTCCATCACTCCCTATTGTCCCTATGTCTTCTTAGCAATGACAATTTCTGTTGCTTTCACTTGTCATATCTTTTTTTACTGTAGTTTTTCTTTTTTTTAAATCCCCAACCCATTTCCTCTACTGTATGATAATGTCCATGTTTCTTACCACAGCATTCAAGGCCCTTAGGCTGGCTTCATTATCCTCTTCTCATTTTATCTTCCTCTATTTCCCACTTTATGTTTTAGCCATATTAGACTGTGTCCTGTTCCTTGGACATGTATGAGCCAGGAGTTTCAAGTACAGATGGACTCAGACTGTTTGGGGTTAAATTTCCATCTTTATTAGCTCTGTTATCTGGATAAATTACCTAACCTCTCTTCTGCTTGGGTATTTCATTTGTGTAGTGGAGATATTGGTTCCTATCTTCTACAAATATGATAATGATTTAAAAGAGTTAAACATATGAAATTTTCAGCACTTAATAAATGTTCAGTAAATTTTAGGTATTGTTAATTTCCTAACAAATATTTTACTCACAAATTTCCATCAGTTGAGCGTGGTTTTTTTTGTTTTGTTTTTTTTGCCTGGTGCACTTCTACCTCTTTAATATCTAACTTAAGTGCTACATTTGGGAAATGTTTTCCGTTTTCCCCATCAGAATTAATTACTCCTTTCACTTATGTAAGTACTCATAGCCTAATCTGGTTGTATCTCTTTCATGGATTTGCCATTTCTCCCAATGGATTTTTAGCAACTTCAGGGAAAAGAGCAGATCTTACATGCAACTTTATGTTCTAAATATCTGATGAGTGCTGTACAAATAGTAAATGTTCAGCAAAAGCATTACTTGAAGAAAAGTGAATTTATGAGCTGTCTTTTATGAATCAAGTAATTATAAGCTGTGTGAATCTTAAAGAGAATCATGTACAATTCACTTACTGGAAAAGTAAAAAACAAAAAACAAATACATGTGGAAATTAAGTAATTTTACTATGGACAATTAAAGGGGTAGAACAAGGACTAGACCACCAAAACAATTACCCTGAACTTGCACTTCTGTTTTTGTTTTTGTTTTTGTTTTTGTTTTTTAATTTATTCATGAGGAGCCCCTACAGTAAAATAATAGTGGGGTCATGCAGGCAGGTCTCCTGTAAGGTAATTGTCTGACAATGTTATGCCACCAAACCACATGCAAGGACGAAGATGATAGCAACAACCATATTGAGGGACAATTATTTATAAAATACAAACTTGTCATTGCCTGCACCTCTTTTGTGCAGGGGACTTGTATCATTTTCCCACTCTTCTCAAATCACTCATTCATATGGTGCCCTTATCTTCACTCACCAGACATGAACTGGGGAGGGAACTTGAGGGTAAGGAACTTGTTTTCATCTGTTTTGTGGCTCCAGTATCTAGAAGAGTTCTCAGCAAATTATAAACAGTCAGTGGATATTTTTTCTTCAATAAGTTTATGGAACAAAAGTCCCAAGAAGTAGAACATGGAACTATGAAGATAGATCATAAGATTGAGTCAACAATTTGCTAGGCTCATATAACAACTCATCACCAAGGACTCACTGCTGTCTGTTCATAACACGTACCTTCCTGTCTTTATACCCAATAGACAGAAATGATTAACTCCCAGTAGAACTTATCTATGCGTGTTCTAGGCTATTTTTTTCTACTTTCTATTATAGATTTAGTTTGCCACTACACCCAATTTTTTTCTTTTCCTGCCGTAGGCACTATTTCAATACCTAAAAACTCTCAATTTAAGTAGAGGTTTGTAGTTTCTCCCAAAACTAAGAGCCAGCATTTGACAGCAAGAGGAGATATTTCAACTGTAGCTGATCACAAAATAGATGTAATCTTGAGACCGCATCCATATCTTGAAATGTTCTTGTGTACATAGGCTAAAAAAAATGCATCCATGTAGGGTGATTAGATTCAAAAGCCTAGAAGGTATAAGTGTAGAGAAACTGTGAGTACTGAAAAATTTAAAAGAAATTGTAACATCAAGGTTTGAGTGTAAAGCCTATTTCTTTGCAGAAGGCAGGGGAAGGAGGCAGAGGTTTGGGAATCTTTTTATTTTCAGTCTCAAATGCTCTCCTAAGAAAGTAAACTTAAGACTAGGTGAGAATTGTGTGGCTTCATTTTGTCAAAGCATATTGCTACTTATAAGATTACGGGTGCTGCCAATGAAAGATTTCTTCAACCCCCGAGGTTCTACAAGAATAGACTCTTGGATAAGATTATTGTTAACAGCACAAGTGTTGATATAACCACGGGTTAATAGCTCCTGGCAAAGAGCAGCCTTTTTGGTCGTGTGTGAATAGTTCTTCCTCTACTACTCTGCCAAACTAAGCACATTCGGTGTGTTTTCAAAGTGGCACACAGGAGGTCAATTCATTAATCATTCTCAAATAGTGGGAAACATAGACTCCTGTCCAGGAAGCCACTGGAAATGTCTTTTCTGTTTTCCATTTTTAGTTAGTAGGTGATATTCTTTCTCCTAAAAATTTCTTCCTTCTTTGTCTTGCTTCCTCAAGGTCCTGTGCATTTCTCGTCTCTTTATGTTAGAGTTTAAATGATTGGATTATTTTTAAGTTGTCAGTTGAGTGGGATTTGGTAAAAAGAGGATATTTTGTTTTTAATCATGTTTTACTTTATTCACATATAGTGTATAAAATACTTGGACAAAATGGATTTTTCCGAATTTTACCCCACTAAGAAAGCCACGTCTTTGGGCACAATGTATGTTCAATGTTTGGTAACTACACACCTATCTCAGGTAGATGGGATGTAGATGAAGCTAATTTGAATATCATCCCCTCTCCATCCTAAGCTGATCCTGCAAGCATGGGGTTTGGTGTCAGATAGACTTGGGTGGAGGTCTGGCTCCAATTCTTGCTAAATATGAGACAGTGGGCTTACAAAACTTCTCGAAGCTTTGCTTTCCTCTCTCTAATCTGGGTATAATTGTACGACCTGTCTCAGAGAAGGGTTGTGAGGCTACATTTGATAATGTATGTCAAATATCAGCAGAAAGAGGAAATTTCCTCCCAGTTTTCTCCTCTCTTTTCTTCCCCTTCTCTTCCCTCCCTCTTTATTCTTTTTCCTCCTCTCTTTCCTTCCGTTTTTCCCCTTCTACTTTTCATCCCCTTTTCCTCTGTTCTCATTTCCCATATCTGAAATGCATCCTTTTGCTCTACTTTCTCATACGAATTCCACTAGAAAATGATTCATACTTATTTTAATTGGTTAGGGGTCTGTAAACAAATGAAAAACAAGGGACTTTTTCCTCTAACCTGAATTCTATTTACATAGAAAATAAACTAATTTTTTTTTAGTATAGAATTTTTTTTTCCCCTGAGGCTTCTAGCTGGAAAGGACTCCAGATTTTGGATGACACTGACACAGCTGGCTCTTTTGTTTGGTGGAGAGAATTACAGAGCCGATCCCTGAGTGTAATATCAGATGGAATTCAAGAGCCTTTCCTCTCTGCTCTCTGGATCTCAGTGAAATACCCTGTTTGTTTTGAAGGTCAAAGTGAATTCTACTCAGTAATTGAATGCAGAGCATAAAATCCTCGCCCATTTCAGACTCGAGGCTTCCAAAGCTGATCAGGCAACAGAACTCTGACATGTTGTTTGTTTTCATGTGAATATAAAAATCAAATATTTAATTGATTTTGAGCCTGTATAATACTTGGTTTTGTCTTCATTTCTAAGCATCTCCCTCCCTCTCCCCTTACCTCTGCTCTGAGTGCCCAGCTTTCCTGCAGTCTTTAGCCTTCTTCGCCCTTCACCAAACCCCACAGTACACTTGTTTATTCTTTTGCATGCTCATTAATCAGAATGAGCAAACAAACAAATCCACTTGGGAAAACTTTTTTTCTTTCATTTAATTTTATCCTATTTCCAGTGCTCCTTCCTGCAATTATATTTGCTTTCTCAAAATGCTTTGACTTCCTTCACGTTGTAGATCTGATGCATAGTCACATTTCTCAAAGTATAACGCCTGCTTCTCTTAATGGTCTTCTGAGAAATAATCTGAAAGTTCTTTTTGGTTAAGTTATATCCAGTTACTCTACTAACTATCCCAGGTGCTCCCTGGCTTGGTGCTAAACACATCACCCTTTCACAGTTCTCCAGAGATATGATATATACCAGTTTGGGCTTGATCTTCCAAGTAGGAATTGGACATCATTGTAAACATTTGTCTCCAAAGAAACCTAGCTGGCCCATGTGTGACCCCAGTGTACTCTCTTATTCTTCAACTGCCTTTAGGTTTCTCCAGACACTTCCTATATTTGTAGTTAGTTGTTTGTTACACATAATCACTTTCTTTCATTTCTTCACCATTAGTTTCCTATGCCTATATCTGCTCAACTCTTTATCACTTTCTTTGCAATTTTTTTATGGGTATGTATGGCTTGTTCTTTTTATGAAGATAAGGCAAAGAAAAATAACATTATTTAAGAAGCACAAAAAAATGACAATCAATGGAAAATGTAGCTCAGTCAAGAAACAGAAAATGGATTCTTTCATGACACCAAACATACTTGAAGGAAGGTCTGTGGCCCTATTCCCATCTCTCTGTCTAGGCCCTAACACAGTACCAGCCACAGAGGGGGAGCTTAGTAAGTGGTTAATGGATGGCAGTGTGGATTCCTATTCTTTTCTTAAAATCAGAGCCTAATACAGGCACAGTGAGATGTTTGCTATGTATGTGATGATTTCATATTAGGACCAGATTGCCTTTATTTGGGCCAGCTTAAGGGATATTCTATACTTGTGAATTAAGTTATGCAGAATTACATACAAAATGGTAGTCATGTACAACTATGCAATTAAGAGTAACACATTAATGGATTGGTAAAAAATTGTGTCCACATAAGGCTTCAGAATTTGGGATTCAGCCCCTATGAGAGATTCAGCCCCTATGAGGAGAGTTCTCAAAGGTAGAAGAGCATTTTCAGTATTGAAAATCTCACAACATGGAGTTCTTTTGACACCCCAGATGGGGTTTAGAGGCCTAGGAGTTTTGGCTTTTACATTCACGAGTTGTGGAACCTTGAGGAAGCAATCACTCTGGGCCTCACTTTTACCATTCATAAAGTAAGAAACACTCAAAACTTCCTAAATTAGATGATTTCTTTGGAAAGGTCTTTATATATTGTTTGCTTTATTGAGTTATGGATTAAGCACTTAGGTGTGTGAAGTATTTAGAACAATGACCTGCAAATAGTAAGCACAATATAATATTAGCTCTTGTTGTAGTTATTTTTAGCAGAAGCACTACTGGGTAGGTGTCATGTGTATGTGGCCCATGCAAGGGGAGGCATGCTTTGACAATAGTTGCTACTCAATAATCAGGAAGATCATCAGTTCATGAGATAACTGCATCACTTTACTTTCCTTATTCACAAGAGCTACACAATACTTTTGCAATAAAATGTGCCTTAAATTTTTTTTACATCAACACAGTTGACCCACCTTTTCCCTACCACGTTTTCCCCAAGTATAGAAAATAGCTTCTAAACTCTCACTGTACATTAGACAATGAGAAGAGACGGTATTTTTCACGCAAAATTATACATTTTCTGGGGCTTCCACGTGCTTTCTCATAGCTGTCTCAGAATCTACTGCCTGACTTCAGGACATTTTTGAAGTGGGTGTAGTAATGGAGGATAAAGCAGGAATGAAAATCTCTGAGTGTTGCTGCTTGTGTGTGGTCCTTCCTCTCCCCACCCGGCTGCTCTAGGAGACTTGCCAACAGCGTTTTACCAAAGGGAAGGAAACTCCAGAGTGGCATTTCCCTTCCCAAAATGTGAGAAAAACCATGCCTACAGAGGAGAGCTTCAGGGCTGATAGAAGGAGTAGAGTGGAGGAGGTATTCTAAATTTCTTATTGTCAGTTTCCAAGAGACTCCTCTCCATTCTTGTATGTAGTCAAAGTGGTGTACTCATGTAAAAAGGTGAAATGACATCCATTCAGCCATTCATCAAACATGCATTGAGGATCCAAGCAATAAAATGTGGTGGCAGGAGGAAGAAGAGGGCTACACCGTCCCTCTTCTTAAAGTAGTGAGGGAAAGAGGAACTGTAAAACTGAAACATAATGGCTAAGTCTTTAAAATATGAGGCATGAGGGGAACACAGAAGACAAAGTCTTAGTAGGTCCTGGGTGAGGCGAGGTTGGTGTGAAAGAGGAAAGGTGCTTCTAGGAAGAGGAACAACAAATTTGAAGTGGAAGAGACTGAAGCAGCATGGTTTTTAGGAAGCTAAAAGTGGAAGTTAAAGAGGCCACACTCAGGTGTGGGGTGAGAGACAAGGCTGGACAGGTAAGCAAGGAAGGTATGTGTGAAGGTCACTTGTCATGCTAAAGCATTTGGGAATTTTTTAAATTGTCCAATGGGAAGCTTAAAGACTTTTAAATAAGAAAAAATGTTAATTCTATTTTGTATTTTTGAAACACTATGCTAGCAAGAGTTTTAAGGCCAGATTGTATATATGAGTGAGTGTTTTCAGGGGCTTGGGTGCACTTAAGATATGTTGGCCAAACAGAGCATATGCGAGTAACTCTGCTGAGAAATGACACAGCCCTGAACTATGAGAAGAAATGGGGGATGCAAAAGATAAGATGGTGTGAAATTTGGAAAACGGTCCAGAATGAACATCTGGATCCTGACCTGGGCTTTCAGGTAGCTGGTGATGCTTATAACCTGATGCAGAAGGGTGGATTGGGTTGGGAGAGAATGGGTCCACTTCGTTCTTGTTCAGTTTGAGCAAGCACTGGAAATTCACACGGGCAAACAGAAGACATGCTCACCAAAAGCATTTTTGTTACATATTGGGTTATCAGGATGGACATGCATGGACTAATCAATGTGCTTTGATGATAGCTATAGAAAAATGAAATGAGCAATAAATGAAGTCATCATATGGACAGTGCAGTATAGAAGGTAAGAACATGAACCCTAGAGCTACAGTGCTTAAATTCAATCTTCATCCTCATAACTTAGTGACTGTTCAGGCTTGAGCAAATTATTTATCTTCTCTGAGTCTCAGTGTTATCTTTAAAATGAGGACAATAGTAGTATCCACTACAACCTTGTTATCAACAGTGAATAAATTATACCTTTGAAGTGCCTGGACCAGCAAGTGACACAAACTTAAGTAATAGTATTGTTAGAGATTTTTCTAATGAATGAAAAGGACCAGGAAATATTTTTGGTGGGAGAAAACAAAAGCTCTAAGAAGAGCCTTATAGAGTCTCATCATTTAAAAGTAGACAAATACATTGGCAAAGAAAGAAGGATGAAACATGGAGACCAACAGAATGGACAAAAAGGCCTAGAGAGAATTACATTATTGAAGCCAACGGAGAAAAGATTTTCTGAGAGTGTTTAACATGGGCAAATGTGGACACGTGATTCAATTAAGGTTAAAAATTAGGAGTGTCTTTGGATTTATCAACATTAATATTTTCAGTGATGTGAGCCTATTTTTAGCAAACGGATCATGATCAGTCGGCTGAGAATGAATAAAGGACAAAGACGTGAAAGTACTTTCTATGTGGTGCCCTTTTAGGAAGCTTGGCAATATGGGAGGTGGGGTGAGGACAGATGTGGCTGGAAGGAAAAGGAAGGGTGAGAGAGTATTTCTGTTATTATTATTGGTATTTTTGTTGTTTTTAATGTGGGAGAGATGTAACTATACTTGCAAGGGAAAAGAAAAATAAGCTTGTACGTACATGAAAGAGAATATATCAAGCCAGATTCCTGATAAGACAGAAAGAAGAATTTTCTTTGCTTTCAATGAGAGCAGAAAAAAATGCCTCAAACAGCTCCTTGCCTACACTCTTCAACTCTAACCCCAGTTCCTGACAAGGTCCTAAAAGGCCTCACAGTCTATGTTTTCATATCGATGCTGGCTTACTATCTGATATCAGTCACAGGCCAATCTATATTTTGCCTTTCCGTGTAATCCTACGGCTCTAGTCTGCACTGCCCAATTTGGTAGCCACGAGCTCCATGTGGCTATTTACATTTACATTTAATTTAAAAAGTCAGGTTTTCCATTGCACTGGCCACATTTCAAGTATACATGTGGCTAGTGGTTTCTGCATTAGGACGCATAAATACAGAACATTCTCCTTATAACTAAGGTTCCTTGGACAGTGTTTTTCTAGGTGATGAAATAAACGCCATTTCTCTTGCTGGGGTTTGTCACATGTGAGGACCCCCTGATGCTGCTCATATCATTACTCTATTGACCTTGAACCCTGAGCAGGGTCCTTGCTACCTGGCCTCCCACTGTGCTCATGGTCTTTCATTAATTCTCTCTGTGGGACTCCTCTTCTTTTAATCTTTCACAGCACCCAAGGTTCCCATGATTCTCTCTGAAATTCCCTTTTTATTGGGCACAGCTGCCTCCCTTGAAGAACTTTGTAAACACCCTCTTGCCCACTGACCTTGGAGATACTATGCCGAACTGCTCTCTTTGTCAAACCCTGCAGTCCGCCATCCGTTTAGACTCACTTTCTCTTCAGAACCTCCCCTTGTGCTCCTCCAGTTTTAGGTCAAAGGCTGCCAGCAAAGTTCAGCATGTGAACGTTGGATTGTGATGGACCAGCTGGTACAGCATTTTATGTGTGTAACATGGACATCGTTCTTAACCTGTTAGAACCTCACTGACTTCATTGGTGAATTGGGAACAAAAACAGCATCTGCTTCTGTGGGTATTATGAGGGTTACATGACACAAATTTGCCAGCTTTGTAGTGTGATCCATGCTAAACAGCACACTGTGTATTCTTTCTTCTTCCCTTCCCCCCTCCTTCTCCCTTCCCCTCTTTTTTTTTCTTAAAGTAATTTCAATTTTTATTTTGGATTCAATGGGTCCATTTGCAGGTTCGTTATATGGAGATACTGTATGATGCCGAGGTTTGGATATGAATGGTTCTGTCATTTGGCTGGAGAAGATAGTACCCAACAATTAGTTTTATAACCCTTGTCCCTCTCCCACTCTTTCTCTTTTTTTTGCTCTATTCTCCTCTGTCTTGAGTATGTTTCCAAAGACTCAAGAAGTCAGAGGTTATAACTGATTGTGAGTACAGAAGCCCTGTTACTCATGCACTCGTATGTCTGTTGAAGCAGTATTCACAAGAGCAAAGACATGGAATCAACCTAAATGCCCATCAATGATAGACTAGATAAAGAAAATGTGGCACATATACACCATGGAATACTATGCCACAAACAAAGAACAAGATCTTGTCCTTTGCAGGGACTTGGTTGGAGGTAGAGGCCATTATCCTTGGCAAACGAATGCAGGGACAGAAAACCAAAACCACATGTCCACACGTGCTCCTTTACAAGTGGGAGCCAAACGATGAGAACACATGGACACATGGAGGGGAACAACACACACTGGAGCCTTTTGGAAGGTGGAGGATGGGAGAGGGAGAAGATCATGAAAAATAACTAACGGTTAGTAGGTTTAATACCTGGGTGATGGCCGGGCGCGGTGGCTCATGCCTGTAATCCCAGCACTCTGGGAGGCCGAGGCAGGCGGATCATGAGGTCAAGAGATCGAGACCATCCTGGCCAACACTGTGAAACCCTGTTTCTACTAAAAATACAAAAAAGTTAGTTGGGTGCGGTGGTGTTGGCCTGTAGTTCCAGCTACCTGGGAGGCTGAGGCGGAAGAATCGCTTGAACCCAGGAGGCGGAGGTGGCAGTGAGCCAAGATTGCGCCACTGCACTCTAGCCTGATGACAGAGCAAGGCTCCGTCTAAAAAAAAAAATACCTGGGTGATGAAATAATCTGTATATCAAACCCCCATGACACAAGTTTACCTATGTAACAAACCTGCACATGTACTCCTGAACTTAAAAGTTAAAAAGAAAAAGATATTCTTATTAGTCACCCAGAAGTGTCTAAACAACCATACTAGAAATCAAGTAGCCCTCATTCCTGCTTCCAGTTGCAGGTACTCACTCCAGTCTTGCAATTTAAGCTGCTGTTTGCCACATTCACTGGTGTAGGCTCATCCATGGATAACTGATTGCTTGATTTCAACTGTGTTTCTGTCTGATTTCAACTGTGTTACTAAAGCCTCTGGAATCAACAACCATTCATGTAATTTTCAAATTTATACAACCAATAGCCCTGTAGTTAGTTCCTTTCCACAGTTCTGACTTTGCGTATGTTCAAGTCAGAATATTCTTTTTATCACTGAGTATAATACAATTGCATGAAAAACATATTTCAGGCCAGGCATGGTGGCTCATACCTGTAATCTCAGCCCTTTGGGAGGCCAAGGCAGCAAGATCATTTGAGATCAGGAATGCAAGACCAGCCTGGCCAACATGGTAAAACCCCTTTTCTACTAAAAATGCAAAAATTAGCTTGGCATGGTGGCATAAACCTGTAATCCCAGCTACTCTGAAGGCTGAGGTAGGAGAATTGCTTGAAAACGGGAGACAGAAGTTGCAGTGAGCCAAGATTACACCACTGCACTCCAGCCTGGGTGACAGAGTGAGACTCCATCTCAAACCAAACAAATAAATAAACAAACAAATTTCATAGAGGATCAAGAGATATTGTTTTGTAATAATTTGTCTTCTTAAATGTCTTTTCCTTTTTCATATTCATGGTTTCCATTTTTAAGCTAATATGACTTTAAAAATATTTATTTGAACATACACATATGCATTTATTGATATATTTATATATCATAATCTGGAAATGGTGAATATTTCTGCTCATTTTTAACCTTTTCACATTTTATGGTTTTATTTAGTCTTGTAATTGCATTTCATGCTATTTAAAAAGAAGAAAATATTAAGAAAAAAGTGTATAGTTCAAAGACAGCTCGACATATTAATCACTAACTTGAGGACCCTGTGAGTAACGTCAAAACTCATAGCATCATAAATAGTCTTATTATAATGTGAATGTCAATATTGCAAATAAAGTCATGACTCTTGAATAAGGCACCCTGTGAAGAATGTTCAAAGACCTACCATACTCTAAGGGTAAGCAATACCAGGGCTAGAGTTATGAACATCTGTTTGGAACAGTTTTCCAGTAAGAACTGTTCGTTTTATGAGGAAAAATCTGAAGAAAACATCAAGTGCTTACCATTACATCATGCTACAGACTTTCTACACCTCCGTCAGGAACAAGGTTATATGAGCTTACCTCCCCCTGCCCGCATAAACTATCAATAAAACCTCCCCCATGTCATGCCCACGACGGACATTTCTGGAGGTTCTACATTGAAAGAAGGACAGCTCAGCCAGACCCGTGTTGGAAATTGTATTTAAATTGTATCTCTAAATACACTTTTAAAGTTAAATCTGTACCGTGTAGGCCCCCATTAAGCAATCTGTGTTAAGAGTAAGGAGAAAACAAAACAAATCAAATAAAAATAAAAATAAATAATTCTAAAATAGATACAATCCACAAAGCATTTTGGAAGGGAAATGGTTTTCAGAACCATTAATCACATTATGTTGAGCTTGCTTTTATCCCTTGCAAAATTCCAAAAGGAGAATTTCTCCGGAGCAAAGTATAACTAACAAAAGAAGTATTAGATAAGAAAGCAATCTCCCTTTCAGTGACATATTGATTCTGTGAGAGCAAAGCCACCTAATCAGCACTCTAAGTAGGATAGAGAGTGGGAGAGTTTGGTAGTAAAGTCACAGGATTTGAAGTTCTGATTCTAACACTCTTAATTATGTGCCCACTGGAGTCATTTAAATTGGCGTCAACTCATTTTCATTATCTAGAAACAAACAAACAAACAAACAGGCAAAAAGCCAGGACCACTATGAGACCTGAGCAGTAGGACTATTTTATGTTGAGGCCCAGATGACATATGCTTTTAGATGTGCTTTGTGAAATGTGAAACACTATGAAATGATTGCTTCGTGGTTTTTAAAACAGTTGCAGGAAAAACGAATAAAAGTTTTTGAACAATGACTAATCCTGCATTTTGCATCCAGGTTTCATTTAAGTAAACTGTTAAATAGTAGGTATTTTAAATTGTTAAAATATTAAATAAAATATTGAGATATTTTATAGGATTTTGCAATTACTAAAAGGGATCTACTTTTACAGTATTCCCTTAAATGACCTATTATAACCCAAAATTTTATATATATATATTTATTATATATATATGTATATACATATATGTGTATATATATATATATATATCACACATTTTTTTTTTGAGATGGATTCTTGCTCTGTCACCCAGGCTGGAGGGCAGTGGTGCGATCTCGGCTCACTGCAGCCTTCCCCTCCAGGGTTCAAGAAATTCTCCTGCCTCAGCCTCCTGAATAGCTGGGACTGCAGGCATGCGCCACCAAGCCTGGTTAATTTTTATATTTTTGGTAGAGATGAGGTGTCACCATGTTAGTCAGGCTGACTTCAAACTCCTGACCTTGTGATTCGCCAACCTCAGCTTCCCAAAGTACTGTGATTACAGGCGCGAGCCACCGTTCTGGGCCAATTTTTGTTTTACATAGTGTCAAAACCTGGGGCTGCACATGACACAAATTTCTAAATTCTGTTCTACAAAATTACCATACTTCTCTTTCACTCATACTGCCTGATAACCCATATACAGAAAGGACTCGTGACACTGTGCGAACTCAACCCACTGCCTTCTAACCACGAGGTTTTCATCAGCAGCACTCCTCTTTAACACAATAGAGAAACACTTAGAAGAAACTAAACAAAAATAAATAAATGATTGCACAACATGGTAACAGCTTACAGTTAATGACAATATACTATATTCTTGACAATTGCCAAAAGAGTAGATTTTAAGTGTTCTCACCACAAAAAAGTGGTATATGAGGTAGTGCATGTGTTAATTAGCTTGACTTAGCCATTTCACAAGGTATACATATTTCAAAACATGTACATGATAGATATATTTAAGTTTTATTTGTCAACTGAAAAGTAAGTAGAGGATATTACCGTTTCCCATATCAAGGCTCTATCACATGTAAGTGGATTCCTTTCGAAGTGTGTTTGCTCTCATAAGCTCATGTATATTGTTATTCTAAAAACAGATGAGCTCTTTTAATAATCTGCTAAATTTATTTTTACACAGTAACTAGGCCTTCAGGTTGCATCTGACTTGACACTTTTCTGTACAGTAAGTACTCAATTAACATCATAGATTCTTAGAAATTGTGACTGTAAGTGAAAGATACACAGCAAGTCCTCAAATAACATTATTTTCTTCAACATCAGCTTTTAGAAGGTTGAAGAAAAAAAAGATTTTGTTATGTGTCATTTCACTTAAAGTGAAGCAGTTTCCAAGAACCCATCAGTGATGTTCAGTAAGGAATTCCTGTAGTCTTATCTGTTCCATCCCACAGTCTAGCCACGAGCTACATGTGGCTCTTTATATTTAAATTAAAAAAAATTAAAATCTAATTAAAAATTCAGTGTCTGAATCACAGTATCAATATCTTAAGTGCTAAATAGTCATCCACATGGCTATTGCTACCATATTAATTACTGATTCATTAAATACCATACCATCTAACGCTACCATATTAATTTCTGATAAGAACATTTCCTTCATTACAGAACGTTCTATTGGACTGTGCCGGTCTAGCTTCTTTTACTTAGTCCATGACAACTTCATGTTAAGAAAGAGTAAGATAAGTAAGTATAAAAAAGCCATTCATAGGAATACAGAGTTCAGATCTGCAAATGACTGGAAAAACCAAGGGTTTGGCCCAGATTTCTGCCTTCCTGTGAGTGAGATCATGTAATTCTTTACAAGGTGAAGTAACTCAGGCCCAAAACCACCAGGGGACAGGTTTAGGTTTATACAAAAAAAAAGTGTCAGACCAAAGTTTTGAAACTTGGTTCACGTTTTTCTTATTGCAACGCTTCTTTTACAATGTCACACTATTTCTTCTCATTCACTATTTACCTGTAAAAGACAAACTGCAACAGGCTGTAATTTTACTGACTTTGACAATAATTTTTTGTGAAATTTAAAGTCGGTTAGAGCATGTCTATAAAAGTACATTCATGATAAAGCCATAAGCAAAAATACCATCTCATTTTCATATATAAATCAGGAAAATGTAATTGCTAAAATTATTGAGTAGCTATGTTCTATGTACAGCAACACACACCTCAGGCACATCATTTTATTATACTAAACAACCCTGATAAATTAGTATTATGATGCCAATTTTATCGATGAAGAAACTGAAACTTAAGTAACAAATGTCTCAAGACTGAAATCCAGGTGTGTTTGACTCTAAAATCCATAACCCCAATAGGAGTTCTCTACCCATAATCCCCTGTGAAGAATGAGCCTTAGAAAATGTTCTCGGCTGGGCGCGGTGGCTCACGCCTGTAATCCCAGCACTTTGGGAGGCCAAGGTGGGTGGATCACAAGGTCGAGAGATTAAGACCATCCTGGCCAACATGGTGAAACCCTGTCTCTACTAAAAATACAAAAATTAGCCGGGCGTTTGGCACATGCCTGTAGTCCCAGCTACTTGGGAGGCTGAGGCAGAAGAATCGCTTGAACCCAGGAGGTGGAGGTTGCAGTGAGCCAAGACTGCGCCACTGTGCTCCAGCCTGGCAACAGAGCAAGATTCAATCTCAAAAAAAAAATAATAAATAAAATAAAATAAAAGAAAAAGAAAATGTTCTCTAACTTTTCATCCAGCTTTAACATTGCATGAAGGTTTGGTTTGTGAGTGAGAGAGTAAGTGTGTGTATGTATATGTGTGTGTTTGTGAAAGAGAGAGAACATATTTTTCATAGTACTCAAATATTTTGGCTCAAATTTTCATTTTCAAAGACTTATTTCAAGGGGAATTAATTGATGTAATAAAGATAACAGAGGAGAAAAGAGTGAAGAAGTAAAATAACAAGAACTTACTAGTTTATTTAGGATAGATTTATCACATATATAGAGCACACAGCTTCTTACTGGTACCTCTGCTCCTAATCTCTGTCTCTCTTTACATATTCATTCTAAGAAAAAGGAGTACAAGTTTTAAATTGTGGGGTAATATTTATGTACAGCAAGACAGATTTGTACTTATGATTAGCAACGTGAACATAATATTCATATTTTCATTCATAAACAAAACCATGGAAACATATTTATTGAGTGTTTCTTATGTTATAGAAATTGTGCCAAGTTTTAGGAATATAAAAATAAATTCAATAGCATCCATGGACTAAAAGGCATATCTAGCTTTAAGATAAATAATGAATCTAAACAATCCCAAACCAAATGAAAACAACACAGTAAAAACCCTTGAAATAAAAGACTTTCTGGGACAAGTATCTGACGAAAGATTACAACCGGAATATGGACCACCATGCTGTTTGTCTAAATAAATATTCATTCTACTGAAAAAGTTGCTGGTAGAAGAGGAAATAAATGACTATTCATTTCAAATGAGTCCCTCATTCTATCCTGGCTCTCCCGGGGTAAATGGAGGAGAATCTATGCGAAATGGCAACGCTCTTTGTGCCAGGTGTTTCTTACATGTACTACCTAACGAGCAGTTTCCTTTCAGTACATAAATGATCTAATTCCAATCTCATACTATTTTGAAACATGTAATAAAACCGATACATATGTCAGCAGGTATCCAAACACATTGAGTAGGACTATTGATACTCTGAATATGAAAATGTTAACACAGCACTATGAAAATACAAATAACTTTGCATTTTAATGAAATTCTTTTATGTTAAATGTTCACAGGCTAAGTTGTCTCTAACTTGATTTAAGCAACAAATGGGACATATGAATAGGATATATGTTCCCATCAACATTCTTATTTTTAGAACAACTGAAAGCTGACTATGTTTATATTGCTTTCCAGATGACCACCAAAATAACTTACTCCTTTAGAATGATTTTTAATACTTATGTATCTTTAAATTGATAAATGCTGAAAGACTTGATACTTTCAAACCATGTGTGATCCATGCATTCATAGGTAGGCAACAGAGACCTTCTTTAGCACCTGATGAGCAGGTGCTAGGGTTTGAATATGTTCCCCAAAGTTCATGTGTTGGAAACTTAATTCCCAATTTGACAGCATTGACAGGTGAAATCGTTAAGTGGTGATTAGAATGGATTAATGTCATTATCACAGAGTTCTTACTGAGAGAATGGGCTTATTATAAAAGTTAGTTCATCTCCCTCTTTCTCTTCTGCTCTTGTGTCCTTCCACCTTTCACCGTGGGATGATGTAGCAAGAAGGCCCTCACCAGATGCCACTCCTTGATCTTGTGTGCCTCAGCCTTCAGAACTGTAAGAAATAAGCCACTGTTCTTTATAAATTACCTGGTGTATGGTATCCTGTTATAAAACATAAAACAAGGTTAGCAGGCTTCACTGTGACCTCAGCACAACTCACACTCAGGGAAAAAGGTAAGAGAAAAGACAGATGCCAAACATTTTATTTCTGTTTTTCCCTATTATCTTTTCATAAGCCTGTATTACAACCAAATTTTTACACCAAGTACAGAATATTAAATATTAATTTAAAAGAACTTGAGGGAAACCATATTACAACTTCACGGTAAATTTAATTTAAAATGCTGAAAGCAAATTCTTTCCCTGTACATTGTATTTGCGTTTTTAGAAACATGAGCATGCAAACTGATTCTTATTTTTATTAAGTGACTATCTGTAATTGCTAGATTCTCGGAGAGTCAGAAAGTGAAGCCCACGCTCCATGAGAAATGGACAAATTCTTATGATTTGACAATTTATTTTCCCAAGGCTTTCTAATCATTTCACCCAACAACCAATTGAATCTATTTAAATATAATCTTCCCTTGCACTACCGCATGGCTAAAAAGTAATAGCTCTAAAAATATTTTCTTTACAAAAGAGAAAGGTGCATTAAAAATCAATTAAAGTCATAGTCACTTTTTTTTTAAAAGAGAGGGGAAAATCTACAAGCAATCATTGTAAATTCATTTTGTTATTCCTTAATTTTCTTTTACCTCAGCACTTTCATTTGACAAAATGCTTTATTGTGGTTTCCCAATAATCATGAGGAGACACAATTATGTAGATTTTATTTTATTTTGTGAATTTTCTCTCTCTTTTTTTTTTTTTTCGAAGAATACTGTTGAAGAAGGGACAATGGTCACTTCCAGTTCGTACGAATCAACAGAGTGAGAGGCCAGGTATAAAAATTCACAGAAGGCCTATCTGAGGGGGGCTTTAATGTAATCATTTTAGTCATTTAATTCAGAAAATTTAGACCTTTGGCACACAGAGCTAGCTTCTTGGTGAAGACTGAGTATAACTGACCAGTCAAAACCTCCTTCATTCTCTTTCAACTCTCCAGTCAGCCAACAATCCAGCAACCACTAGAATGTTCAAACATTTTGATTTGATTGACTAATAGAGTAACTTTAGATTCACACAAAATAATCATGCCATTAAGTTAATAATCCTTGGAAGTTTATCCTTTATCCTTGAAATAACTAGGGTTATTTCAGTTATCTCTTTCAGTTGATTATCTCGTTCAGTTAATGCATTTGGCCATAGAGTGGGCCTGTCCCCTCAATTTTGTAATGGAGAAAGAAAACAGAATGGATGTCAGCCTAAAATGTTGGCATAGTGATCTCCTTAACTAATAACCAAGATGATTTATTCATGTTGTTTAACTTCTTTAACCTCAACAAATATTTATTGATCATCTTCATAAAAAATGAAATTTTGAATAACGAACTAGCAGGTGATAAATAAATAGTTAAATGGCAAATTCATAAACTCTTTTATAAAATGATATAGTTTTTTGAAAGGGAGGATATTCAGAATCACAGGCAAGAATTAAAATTAAATTGTATGCTTTATGAAATTTTAGGTTACACAAGAATACTTACAACTATTTATATTCCCATTTTCCTATTATATTAATAGTTGCCTTGGTTCCGGCCCTTGTATTTGCAGAACTCTCCTACTCATATCTGCATTTTCAGCATTTCTTCTATTACACCCTCTTTCACATTGCAACAAAGCAAGCTACATAAGCTCAATTTGATTTTCATTTTCATCCCCCTACTTGAAACGCTCTGTTGCCTATTACAAAGTCAAACCTCCTAAGTCTGGCCCACAAGGCCACCCACAATCTGACCCCTTCTCTTCCTCATTTTCTACCACTTGTCAAGTCACAAATTGAAACTCTGTATAGTTTCCTACATACACAGATATATGCATGCACATTTATATACACACACACGTGCATCTGCACACATGTACACCAGGTAGATGGAACAACACTTTGCTATCACGTGAGTTAATGGAACTTCCTATTTCAACAGCAATCTGAGGCAACAGAAGCCAGCATAGTAGTAGATGGTCTTCAGGCAGTCAGAACAAGTTTTCTGATTGATTCCCTGTGAATTTATTGTAACCAAGACTGACCTCTTGGCTGATTGAGCTTCCTGAAGTTTATGGTATGCATCACAGAGATTAGGCAAGTGGACTCCAACGTGTGAAAAGGACCAGTAGATAATGCAAAATCATATCACAGGAATATTAAAAATGTGTGACCCTAATCTGTACCTCAACTTGGTGAACTGTAAGAAGAGATGATTTTCACTCTATGTTATTCTGAGGCTGCTTTCTCAGCTCAATACAACATGCTAGCACATGACAGCTTTCCAGGACCTTCCCAAAAGGGTGGGGATACCTTTATTATCTTACTTATTTCTTCAGCTTTCAGTTGCATGATTAGGAGTGAATTTGATCATAATTAATTTACTTACATAATTAGAGAGTTATTTTTGTCTTATGTAGGGATTGGAATGTCCATTAGTTGACTTATACAAAAAGACGTAGGGAAATCATAATTGTTTTGCAGAATATATTCTAAAAAGCCAAATGTTACCGATATATTGATATTTTCTAAAGCTAGCCAAGAAAGAAGACAATTGCAATAAAATAAGTACCATACCTTTGGTTTTAGGCTTAAATTGTTCTTAACTGTATAAAATAGTCAATTTATGTATATTTTTTGGTTTTAAACAGGCAACTGATTCCTTTTGGTGCTGGGAAATCTAATATAATAAAAACGAGACTTGGAGCATTTTAAGTATTATTGACAAAAAGAGCAAGCAAAGCCTTAGAGCCTTAAATTTTCTCTTTTAGGATCTCTTTAATTCAGCATTCCAATTCAGCAAGTGAATTTTTGGGGACTTAACTTTTAAAATTATTTCATAGGTATTCTCTGGAATACATCTCGGCCTATGCTTATTTGAGGATAGTGGCAGCATTTTTGTTGTTGTTAGTTCTACATTTATTTATCTTAAACTGTAGCTGTTTTCATGTCTCCTCTTTCATATCCTGAACGGTCCTAGTCATGTAGCAGCAAAATCAAGGCTTTTCTAGAAACACATGTGTAATTTCCAAGCCAGTTGTTTTTCGATGATGTCAATGCAGACGATGAAAATAATCCATGGGAATCAAGATGCACTTGCAGATCAATTTCAAAATTAATGAATCTTGTGAATCTATACAAGTGACAAATTTATACAGGAGAAACGGATCTTTTTGAAAGGATGAAACTTCTATTTAAAATTGAGTGAGTAACATGTGGGACATTTGTACAGGTACGAAGTCATACCTTAAAAAGTTCAATGAAACTCTCCTCTCCATAGTACAGGAGGCAACATCACACAGCAGGCCTGAAAATGTCCACTGAGCTATTCCACAAAGCCCAGTTCCAGTATGAAAACTTTACCCAGGTGAAGAAAAAGGGCACAAAGGGCTGGTTATTCCATAGGGCCTGGCAAGAGTCTGACTTTGACTGTAAGTAAGGTAGAACTCTTTGAAAGAATTGTGGTTGTAGTTTCCACAGCAGTAAAAATTTCAAGAAGCAAGAAAGTCATTCACCAAAAATTTTATACTACCTTTGACCCTCTTGAAGTTACAATTTTTCCTCAGAAAGAGAAAGAAGACTAGTTCCAGAAAAAAAAATTGTTAGTTTTAAGCGGAAGATAATATTCAAGATCAATTTAGATATCCGCATGGATGGGATGAAAAGTTAGAGGGTGAATAGTTTGGTCTAGGAAAGGGAAGAAGCATTGCATACACTAAGGGACCACTTTGACTTCCTACTCACTCGCATCACCCAGCTTCTGATGCCAAGGATTTTGTGGGTCAGAAATGCCAGATTTATTTTTTTCTTGTGGAAATTATGATCTGAATTCCAGAAGGAAACTTGAGAATAAAAATGCTTGTATGTAAGATAACTCATACAGCAAGCACCCCTATCACTTTTGTTGGTGGTATGGTAACCTTGCTGCTTAAAATCTCTTTTCCAAGAGTCCAATGAAGTTATGCCCCCAAACATAATTTTATCAATTCTACTAATACCAACAGATACCATTAGCAGTTGCTTGTGAAATATTGCTTTAGATTATTTTTAAATGCTTGGAAACAGCTTTACTTAGAAGAAATTTAACTGCCTAATAAGCTTTGAGAGTGATGTTTCTTACATAATTTGCTTCTCATAAGTATTTCTTTTGGAAATCCAGCCTTATAGTCTTTTATTATTACAAACTAGCTTACAACTGGGTAAGTAAATATGTGTTTACATAAGAAAATTTAAATTGTGTTCAACTCTGTAAAATACCTTTATATACTTCTTTGGTGGAAGACAGAAGGTGTGATAAAATGAGAAGTATGTGAGCTCTTCAGTTGAATACATATTTGCTCCACAACATTTTTTCTTATGAATATTAATGTCATTTTTCACATATAAAAATATGAAGAAAAATTTCATATAACTATCATTAAAATGTCAAACACTCTAACAAATTAATGTGCAAAACGAGTACTTAGCTTAGCAATTTAATCTACAAATAGATAAAGAGCAGAAGAAAACTGGTTGGGCATGATGTCTGACACCTGTAATCCCAGCACTTTGAGAGGCCAGGGCGGGAGGATCACTTGAAGCCAAAAGATTAAGACAAGATGGGGCCATATCATGAGACCTCATCTCTACAAAAATTTTTGAAAAAATTAGCCAGCTGTGGTGTATTGTACCTGTAGTCCTGGCTACTCAGGAGGTTGACGCAGGAGGATCTCTTAAGCCTAAGAGTGCGAGACTGCAGTGAGCTGACTGCACAGCACAACTGCATTTCAGCCTGGGCAACAGAGCAAGATAACATCTAAAAAAAAAAAAGAAAGAAAAAAAGAGTAGAAGTAAATTATCTGCATATAAAAAAACATGAAAACATTGCTAAACGAAAAGAAGTGGTAGTGGAAATCAAAATACTATTTTTTTATTATCAAACACTCAACAGTTTTTTACACAGTTAATAGTCCATAATGGCAAGGAAATGATGAAATAGCTATTTTGACCTACCTTAGATAGAAACTTGTATATTCTATGGGCCTATCTAGAAAGCAACTTTAGTCATCACTAAAATCTTAAAAAGAGATTTATACTCTTTAGTAATGATATTTCTAGGATTCTGTATTTCAGAAATGGCTAGAAATGTGAACAAATATGTATATAAAAATATACTCAATAGAATTTTAGTAGCAATAAATATCCAATAATAGAAAAATAATAAATTATGATGTATTATATGATATTTTATTGATAGTAAAAAATAGTTTTAAAAATAATTTAATAATTAAGCCCATCACTTCTATCTTCATAGTTGGAGACAGTCTCGTGAGAAAAAATAGGTATATGTGTACTCTTTTTAAAATTGATAAATAGATAAATAGACACAGAGAGATAGGCTCCAGAATGTAGTATTTTCCATGAGGAAGAATGTAAAAGAATGGTGTGATTTGATAGGTAAGAGTGCTATTTCTCGTGGAGAGCTCTAAAGTAGGGGAACTAATTTGTACAAGAACCCCAGGTGGTTTCTTGAAGGAAAGGAATAGAAATTTTGGCATTTTCTTCCCGAGATTCCAAGCTCATTTATAAGCTATCTATTGTTATGTAATGAAGGCACCCAAAAAGTTAGCAGCATAAAACCACCACCATTTTAATTGTTCCTAATTCCCTTAGAAATCTGAGCTGGGATGAGGTGAGTGGTTCTACTTGCTGGTTTTACTTAGGATCACTCATGTGGCTGTAGTCAGCTGTTGATGTGACTGTGACTGGATGGTCAGTATAGCCCCATACACGTGTTCGGAGTTTGGGGCTGTCTGTCAGCTGGGCCTTTCTCTCCACGTATTCTTTCATCATCAAGGATGCAAGCTCAGGCTTCTTCACATAGTAGAAACAAACAGTAAGTGTCTCAATAGAGAATATGTAAGGCCTCCTGAGGCCTTGCTTAGAAGGCACAAAACATTGCTTCCACAATATTCACTTCGCCAAAGCAAGTCACAGGGACTGATCACATTCTAAGAAGGGAGAAGTAGATTCCACATCTTGACAGAAGAGTGACAAAGGGCATATATGCAGGAATCGAAGGAACTACTGTACTTATCTTGACAATCTGTAATAGATAGCAGTACCTGTGGGGACTGATCAAAGACCATTGGCTGTAAAGAACCTTAGAGAAAAATTCCTCATTAAAGGAGAGAAGACCAAAACAATAATCAAGCAACACTACCTAAACAGTTAATTTTTTAGCAGGGATAGTTTGCCATAGAATGTGAGTCAGGTTTGAAGGTCCTCTTGATTTCAGCAAAATGTCTAGCTTCTGGGGAAAAGAATGACTGAGCATCTTTAATGTGCACTAACATTTTTATAATCTTGGAGCATGAGTATTAGGTAATACTAGGTACTATACAGGAAAGCATCTTTAATGTGCACTAATATTTCTATAATCTTAGAGGATGAATGCTAGGTAATACTAGGTACTATACTAGGAAAGCATCTTTAATGTGCACTAACATTTCTATAGTTTTGGAGCATGAAGTGTTAGGTAATACTAAGTACTATACAGGAATATGGGCAAGCAAGACTGTTATCTCCATGCTAGTGGAGCAATATTCACTGTGTAGTACACACATTCAGCAGTGTTGTCATTTGGCAAAGATACAATAGTAGGATACAGTAAACTAATTAGACTATCGAGCTATTTTTCTCTTCACCTGGCTTGACTGAATGACTCTCCCTTGCCACTAATCCTGGTTCATGAAAAATCAAGGAGGAGAAAGCTCTTATGTGAAAGATTTTGGACTTCCACTAATAGGTAATAAATAAGAAAGAAAATAAATTGCTAACATTTATTAAGTGTTTACCTTTTTTGGAGGTATTAATATTATCTCATTCAGTCTTCTGAAAATTCAAGTAAGTTAGGAATAATGCATACCCTCTTACTTATTCAAATAGAATATGAATTAAATATCTGCATATTTAAATACACATTCCTTTCCATCATATTCTCCATTCTACTGTTTTACTGTATTGTTCATGAAAACAGGTCTCTGTCTAAGTTCAAGGGAAGCTTACTCCCCGCAGATTCTTCCTTGCCCTGTGAATTGCACACAGGGACCACTGAACCTGCCACAGAATACTCACCAGTCTGGTTCCTCATGCTACCTAGAGGCAAAGCATCAATTGTACGTACTACAAAGATGTGTTCCTTGCTCAATTACTCAGGCTAATACCTTTGCCAGCTAACACAGTGCTGGGGAGAGCATCAAGATGGAGAAAATACAGGGGGTCTGAGGTGACTGGGACTCTGGGTTCTCATGCCTTTTTGCCACCTTCAGTTAGCCCATGCATCCTGTAGTGCAAGGACCTGCTTCTTGACTTGATTCTGTAGTTCATAGAGTTACTGTTTTATTGAGCTGGCTCTTTAAATCCAAACCCAATTGTGCATTTAAGGGCTGGAGTATAATACATTATGTAACAATATATGTAATATTTACTAATAATTATACATAATATAGTCTGTAATTTAGAAGAACCTTGGATATGCTAATACTTGAGACAAAGGGGCTGCTGTGAATTTGAGAGAAGGCACTGATGTCACAGAAAATATACAGCATCATGTATTTTACTGTTGATTTAAAGAATTTAAAAACTGATTCTTACTTATGTACCTCCTTTGGGGTGGCTCCTTACTATGAAGTATAAAGCTCTCACTGTACGTTTATTATTTCTGAGGAAATTGAGGCAATGAGAAGTCAACTCATTTTGCTGAGGGCACACAGCCCTTCAGGGTAGTAGGGGGATTTAAACAGTCTGATTCCAGAGCCTGCTTTATGTGAAACATGACATTTTTTGCAATAAACTCAGGAATGATGAGGGGACCAATATTGGCCAGCACATAAGGGATTGTGAAGTGTAAAGTAAATATGGCATGATGACTTCTCCAAGATGGAATTGGACAGGATTGAGAGGATGATGGTTTAGTTCAGTCATGCTGAGTTTGAGGTGCCTTTAAGATATTCAAGTAGGCATCGGGAACCCATAATTTGACATCAGTAGTTTTCTTACAGAATCATAATTGTTAACATATTTGAAGGTCAAAGAAAAAAAATGAAATGATTTAATTAAATCCCTGAATTAACCAGAGTCCAATATGCACTTTTGGTTAAGTGCTTAACACATTTAACCTGTGAGTTGATCAATACATGGATTCCAGTATATTTCCTCATGTCATTTGGTACTTTTTTCAGCAATGTTTAAAGTAGATTCAGTTAGGGAAGAGGCTAAAACTGCTATTTAAATCCTATTAGTGTGAGGTCTGTGCAGTAATCTGAATGTTTTCATTTTAGTGAAATTTCACTGTAATAGTGTATCATATTCTCAACACACAGCCTTTTCCTCCTAACTTCCTCATGACCTCTTTATATCTCCTCCAAGCTATCCTGTGTCCGGTGTTAAATTAGCAAGCAACGGGAAATCCCTTTAAAGGCTGGGGACTCTGTGAGTGCTATTGCCTGACAAGAAGCTATCTAAAAAAGAACTGCAAGCTTTTAATTCTGCTGGTTTTGTAGACAGTGTTATACAGTGAGGAACTGGCTGCCACTCTCCAGACCGTGATTTATAATTTTTCTATCTTCACCATTGCACACATTTCAGGGTTGAATTATGTTTTTATTCATTATGAGTGCCTTGTGTATGAATACTTTTATATCCTCTATACTGCAATATTGGAGATACTGGGGTCTAACTTGGAGAAAGCTAATAGAGAAACATCTGGAGTTTAAAGACTGTTTGGGAAGGCCAAGAAAGTATTGTATTGATCAGTTTGTCTTCCTAAACCTTTTAAGTCCTTTCATTAGGCTCCTTTCAATCTTGATTTAAGTAAAAGAGCTGGATGAAGCATATGAAAGACTTCATTGCAAACAAAATAAAATGCAAGCAAAAAATGAAAACGACCTTTTCACATGCAAAAACCTGCAACACTGTAAAGAACACAAACAAAAACAAATATAAAACCAAAACCAAAAACAAAAAACACCCTCGCTTTAATCTTTTTATTACCTTCCCTTCACAGGTGCTGATTTCTGATAAACCGTTTTGCCCCAATCTCCATCTCAGTATCTCTTCAAAGGGGCCTACCTGTGACAATATCTGAAGCTCAATCCATGAATCTTATTAAAGGAAAGCTGCTATTGCTAAATCAAAGCATGAAGCCTCTGCCCTCCCCAGTAGGCTATGCCAGCCAGGTGCAACGTTTGGGAACTCTCTCTCTACTTCAATCTCCTCACTGATAAGTGAGGAATCAGAGGCCCAGAGGGTTGTAGTGACCCAGAGTCATGCTGAGCATATGGGCAGGGACAGGGCTCATGAATTTTCTTTCATGTTGGTGCTTCAGGACTGCTCTAGGGTCAACCACAAAGTCTCTAAAATTCATGCAAATACTAAATCAAAGTCATATATAATGAACGCTATAAATATTTGAAGATTTGCAATAATTTTGTATTCATTTTGATTCATTTTCTAATTTTCTCAACGTCATGTCCACTTCAATGTTCAATGTAGCCCTTCCTGGTGGATTTGTGGAAAGGAGTTTTGTAAATTAGATGAAAGCGGACTAGCTCTGGCAAACAACAAAGCTTAATCTGGTTAAGTAATCTCTCTTGCACCTTAATAAAACCCATTATGGTAGGAGTTTGGGCCTCAATGAAAATGGAATTCTTTCAACATTTGTGACTGACCAGCAGGTCTTTCAGATGAGCACATATCCTTGATTAAAGGATTTAAGTCCTGCTATGAGCTAAGCCCAGGGCTGCTGAGGTTTGCAGCTCAAGTGCTCTGGCTCAGGGCGACTTAAGATTTTAAGTATTCTGGTTCACAGCAAGTTACGTGTAGTTTGCCTAACACAGTGATTCTCGCCTGGGAGTAATTCTGCCTCCCAGAGGACATCCACATGTCTCTGGAGATATTTTAGTTGTCTAACTGGTGGGTGTTACTGACCAGGGTTGCCGTTAAAATCTTACCACACGACAGTCACTCCAACAGAGGATCACCTAACCTAAAATGTCAGTAATGCGACTGTTGAGAAAAAACTGGCCTAATACTATTGCTCTTCACACAAATGGCAAATGACACTAGAAGGGGGTCTGGACCAGGAATCCCAAAAGTGGGTATTGCTGTCATGAGTGAGTTCCTCTGGCAGAGGTTCTAAAGAATATTTTGACCTACTCACTGTGCTTAAGTGGTTAGATCTTAATTCCTCTTAAGGGCTGATCTCACCTAGGCCAATTAGCTGGAGCTCCTGCTCATATAAATGGGTATTCCATAAGTGCAGGCAAGAGAGGATAACTTCATGTGGAAATTAAGCTTGTCAAATTAGTTGAAATTAAAAACGGCTCAGATGGCTGTCCCCTGTTGAGATTTAAATGCTATTTGAGGTTGAAATATTACTTAAAAGAAATATCTAATAAATAAAAATGGCAGCAAATTAGCTACTTTCTGCTTTTCAGAAAGATTAAAACTGAGCATTCATTTTTTTAAATGACCTCTTAGTTTCTTTCAAGTCTAGTATGTTTTATTGGATTCCTTATACATGGAGCTCACATCTTATTTCCTGGAAAGAACATTCCACTTTGGCAACATGAGGAATGACACTTTGGCCCCATTTCCATTTTCTTTCTCAAATCTGACATCCTCAACAAGGCACCAAGATATTGTTAGAAAACCATTGACACCTTCTTCTGCTACCTGGTTGTGGATCCTCAAACAAGCCTCTAGCCACTTGGTTTGCCTCTTTTGGATACAAAGTGAATAAGTGCTGTGAGTTTAGATGTGAGAAAAGAGGTATGAAATTAGAATCATTATCTAGCTCAGAAAGTTTTTTTCTCTTTTTTTTTTTAAGCTACTCAAAGCGATGCTATTGAGCTGAAATTAGAAAGCTAAGTTAATAAGGTAGAAAGTGATGGGGTAGGGAGCGTGTGGGCAAGGAGGAGTGGATACAACTGAGTATGTTGGGAAATCCTATAAAACAGACACTTCTAAGGACAGGGGCTCCCTAAAATTCCAGTAATCCCAGCATTCATGCCTGTAATCCCAGCAGTTTGGGAGGCCTAGACGGGTGGATCACCTGAGGTCAGGGGTTCGAGATCAACCTGGCCAACATGGTGAAACCCCATCTCTACTAAAAATACACACAAAAATTTGCAGGGAATGGTGGCAGGTGGCTGTAATCCTAGCTACTAGGGAAACTGAGGCAAGAGAATCACTTAAACCCGGGAGTTGGAAGTTGCAGCGAGCTGAGATCATGCCACTGCGCTCCAGCCTGGGCCACCTAGCAAGACTCTGTCTCAAAAAAAAAAAAAAAAAAAAAAGACACTTAAAACAACTCTGAATGTATTTTTCTACGAGCTAATTTTCAAACATGGATTCAAGTAGCAAATCATATAGCTTTATTGCTCCTGACTTCAATTAAAAATAGCCATGTTCCTCTCAGCCTTTTAATTCTCCCAATAGACTGTTATGTTAATATCCAAATATCATTTGCTTGATCTCTTGACTTTTTTTTGTATCAGGGTTAAGTTAGATTCAACAACTTTAAGGAGGCTTTGAATGAATAGAAACCAAGATTCATTTCTGAATTAAATGTTCTTATTGGCAACAAATTTTCAAAGATATTCAAGTTTAATCTTCTGACATGAACTCAGAGAAAAACACCTCTCTAGTTGAACTAAGGAACCAGTTACCACAGCACATTCTAACAGGAGACCTACTCCTTAATATTAAGGAGCCACCTAGGAGCTGTTTATTTGCTTCCCTCATAGCCACCCAGCTGTTACTCCCATTTGTGGTCTTAGTGCTAATTGCATAATGTCCCTTATTTATATCCGCTGGTAGATCTGATCACCACATTACCTGGAGGGCAAGCTTTAATTAGGAAAATTTCTGAACAAATTGTCTAAAGAGCTTGTTTAGTGTGATTAAATGCAAGAACGCCCCCCCTTCTCTTTTTAAAAATGAGCATTTACTTTATCCTGAAACTTTGCAGACCAAAAACAACATCGGTTCTAATTAAGACCTATAAAATGCACAGCAACATTACCCACGAAAAAGAATTAAATTTTGTTGTCTGCAGCTGAGATATATATGACTCAATGCTACATTTATTCAACAGCTTTCAGCATTTCTACTTTGCCTCTGTCAGAACTAACAAGGTGAAACGGCAAACTGACTGAAAAAGGATAAACTGTGAAAAGATGATACACTAACATGAGATACTAATTCAACTGTGGCTTATGAAAAGAGATTAGAATCATATGCATTCTCACCTGAGCATCTCCAAGCACTTGAACAAATTAGCATTACATTAAACCTTCCATATTGTTAATAGGTAGCCAGGTACCATATGAATTAATATGCAATCATTGTACCTTTAACTGAAGTTCAAAGATAAATATCATAATAGGATCAACAGACTTTGATAACTCAAAAAACAATTAAAGTCAACTCCACTGTTCAGTTGGAATATTTTGGCTAAATGTCAATGTCATAACAAAGTACAAGAAATAAGTTTGGCTGGAGAATTTGGAAATTGCAGTCATTTTGTTATCAGCCTCTATGAAAAGTGTATTATTCTTAATCATCAGACGTTTTATAGATGCCTCCTTCTGCTGGATCTGTGTTAGAAAACACATTAAGTTTAGAAATTGTGTTCCCTGTGTGAATACACAAGCAGGACATAGTAAAGTGTGATTGATTATTTGATTCTTTTGAGTAAATCTTTGAAAGGGACTATTTTTTTCATCCTTGTCACCAACTTTCTTAGTGAATATTAGCACTGGCTGCACATTAAAATCACTTTTTAAAATCACCAATGCTTTACCCCAGACCAAGTAAATATGATCATCTGAAGTTTTCATGTAGATATAGGAATTTTTAAAAGGTCTTTCCCTTGTTTCTGATGTACAATGAGGGTTGAAAAATGGCTGAAATATATCATCATTGATTGATTACACTTTAAATAGCAATCTAAATTACAATTCTGGATAGAGTGCCAAAGAACCAAGACTGTCATTCCATCTTGGCCACTATTTTATCAGGTGAACCCCAGGCATATCACTTAACTTCTCCAGGACCCATTGATAGGTGATATCTTATGTTTTGATTTAAGCCAAGGAATTAATTTTATTTTCATCATAAGTCCATTACCTCTTGTGTATAGTGCCTAAATGAGTAGAATATTCAATTTTCCTATGCTTTGATGTCTTTTATTAGGATATTATATATTTTGAAATTATTTCAGTCAGTGGAGAGTAAAGAGAATTCTGTCCCCCGTGGGAATAACAGAGAGGTTACTGTGTCTGATGATAACTCAGGAGTCCTTAGTGTAGCCTCTTTTACCGATTAATGACATTTCCTTTGTCCATCATGGGTAACAGTGATGCTGCAGTTTGTTCTGTGGACTCGGGTTTGTTAAAGAGCAATTGAATTTTTTTTTTTTCTGAGACGGAGTCTCGCTCTTGTCACCCAGGCTGGAGTGTAATAGCACGATCTCGGCTCACTGCAACCTCCGCCTCCCAGGTTCAAGCGATTCTCCTGCCTTAGTTTCCTGAGTAGCTAGGATTACAGGCACTTGTCACCATGCCCAGTTAATTTTTTATTCTTTTTCTATTTTTAGTAGAGATGGTATTTTGCCATGTTGGCCAGGCTGGTCTTGAACTCCTGACTTCAGGTGATCCACCCGCCTCGGCCTCCCAAAGTGCTGGAATTACAGGCGTGAGCCACTGCACCCAACTGGGCAATTGAATTTTGAATAAACTAAACAGATGTGAAAATTGTGGTTATACATACATTCCTATACTTAGTGGGGGCTCATGCACTGACTCACTGACTAACTCATTCATGGCTTGATGAATTCAATGATTGATTGGTTGACTCATTGATTCAATGATTTATTCAATCCTTCACTAATTTATTCATTCAACAGATATATATTTGCCAGGCAACAGATTAAATAAACACTAGGCCGACAAAGTAAGAAGGCCCCAGTGGGACTGAGTCCTAGTTGCTTATCATAGTAATCTACTCATTAATTTCACACTTCTTTTATTGCTGTTGTTTTTTTACTTTTCAATTTTCCCTAGGACCATGGATATCAATTATAGGCCCATTGAGGGAAATACTGCAAAAAGAAGCTATCTTTCCTCTGGGGTTGCTCAGAAAATAGGTATTCTTGCTAAGCGGCAGGTAGCTCTCATGTTCACCAGGAGGAAAGAGCCTCTTGAAATGAAGTCAGTAGAGGGCCTACTATTAGAAAAAATAAGTCCGATTCCATGTCACATTTCTTGAACCCCTGGATCTAGCTGTATCTGTAGCTACAACTTGTACTTTTCACTTATATGAGCCAGTAAGTTACCTTACTTGGGTTAAGTAAGTTGACTTATCCTTTGTAAATAAAACTGTTGAGACTGATACTTTACCATCTTGTCTCTAAAAAAGTTATATCTTTACCACTCCTTGCTTAAATTCATTCATTAACTTCGACAAGACATAGGTTTAATATAAAGGTAGTCCTTCTTTATCTTGTCACCTGTATAACACAGCAAGAGATTTGTAACTATTTTAGTGGGTTTGGCCTGCCGTACAGAATACCACAGACTGGGTGGCTTAAACAACAGAAATTTATTTCTCACAATTCTGGAGGCTGGGAGGTCCAAGATCAGGGTGCTGGCCCATTTGGTTTCTAGTGAGGACTCACGTCCTAGCTTGCAGACAGTGGCTTTCTGGAGCTATACTCACATGACCTTTCCTCAGAAGCATTCTTTCTCTTCCTCTTCTTAGAAAGCCTCTAATCCTATCACGAGGTCCTCACCTTCATGACCCCATCTAATTCAAATCACTTCCCAAGTGCCCTGTTTCCAAATGCTGTCACATTAGAAGTTAGGGTTTCAAAAACAAATTTTAGGGGGACACAAATATTTCACCCATAACAGATATCTACATAATATTAAACATATGATCAATCTTTTGAGCTCAATTTTCAAATTTCTATATATGTTTGTACACCATGTAGTTTATGCTTTCTGTTTAAAGTACAAACTTTAAAGTATAAACATTCTGCCCTCCCTCCCATATGCATCATTTTGAGAAATAATCTTACTTTAAAGAAATCTAGGAAATTGAAAGTCTTTTGATACATCTGAAAAATACTTATCTAATAAATCAAGGGAGATTTGCTTATTAACTTTACATCTCGCTTGGTCTTTTTTTTCTTTGTTGGTAGTTATTTTTGTTGTTGTTAAAGCAAAATGGGCTTTTGAATTTTTCATCTTGCCTGTAGATTAATGACAAAAACACAATTGCAAAAGATGTAATTTGTACTTTCTTTCATCTTACATTAATATCTTAAGAATGTTTTATTCCATGATCTTGTCTTGGTCATCATTTAAACATTTAAATATTTGGTTAACATGCCATGATATGATGTACTAGAGTTTATGCCATTTGGCTACTTTCAATTTTTTTTATAGTAACAAATAGTAGGCCAAGAATATACCTTTGGTGTCAATATTTAGTAATTTTCAGGATTATTTGCTTCATTTTACTAATGAGAATATTAGGAACTTGTTTGAAGGAGATATCTATTCTAAAATGATGAAGTAATCTGTTGTGCTGCCAACATTGTTAGTTGTTTTTATATCAACATACCTTTGACAGTTCTGGGTGTTATTTCTAAGAATTTTTTCTGATTATTAAATAACACCTCTTTATAGCCAATGATATGAAGAGCACAGACAAATATAAAGAACTAAATACAAATTGTCCATAATTTCACTTCCCTATGTACACTCTTCTAATTGCTTTTTATAAATCTGGTTCTATAAAATTAATATCACACTACATACATATTACATAACCTTATTTTTTCAAAAAATTATCAGTATACCAAGAGTTCTTTCCTTGGAATTTATGACTTTAAAGTTTACTTTTAAATCATTGCAAGTATTAAATTTTGTGATTATGGCTGATACTAAAAACATTTTTTATTATTAAAGGCTATTCCTAATTTTCTCACAAATGTTGCAATGAAAATCCTTTTATGTATATTTTTAGCAACATACTTTGATTGCTTATTGAAAAGAAATGTTTAGGATTGAATTGCTATAGAGTTGAGTTCTGAATAAAGTTACTGACACATCATATAAATGAAAATGACCATTTAGAAAATCTTCACTCAACAATCATCATGTTAATTTTCATAATCATAAACCATGCAAAGACCAGTAGAAGATAAAAAGCACTTCAGTCTCTGTTAAACAAACATACATATACACACATGTTGATGACTTTCTGGAAAGTCTTACATTATTGCTTTTAAAATTTCTGTTTTCAAGCATCAGAAGTACATGAACATATGGATGCAGCAAAAGAATGAAAAATAAACAACAGTAGTTATCAAAACAAAGCATGTCATATGTGTCTATTTATCCAGTAATCAGTTTTAGTGTTCATATTAGGACAAGTCATAAAATTTTAGACAGAGCATTTGGTAGAATTTCAGGCACAAGTTTACATAAAACTATTTCAAATTGCAATATGGCAAGACAAATTATCTCGCAATAGTTTCCCATTAACAAAACAGGATCATTTTTTAAAGTAGCTAAGCCACTAACTAGATGTTTCAGTATATAATGACTATTTCCTTTTATTATCTGAAATTCATTCTTTGCTAACAGAAACTGTATGCAAACAATTCCAAGTCTCACTTCAAAGGTCCGAAAAAGACATCCAGGACTAACAGGAAAATCAGCTGAGATTTTTAAAAATGCAAGTAACAGCCCTTTTACATTTCACCCAAATGAGAACTCTAAGAATGCTGTCAACTCAGGGCAATCCTGTATCCAAAGGTGTGTGTGATCTCATCAGAACCTCTCTCTCTCTCTCTCTCTCTCTCTCTCTCTCTCTCTCTCTCTCTGTCTCTCTCTCTCTCTGCTCTAATTTTCTTGGTATAAGCTTCATTCTTAAGCAGTTTCTTTTCTCGGTGGTGGTGCAATAGATAGACCTTGGTTCTTCTGAATTTTACTTGGTCCTTGCTATTTACTATCTCCCTGAGAAAAAGAATAGAACCTCTTTAGCAATAGTTTCAGCAATTGATGACTCTAACTGACCAGCTAGGGTGCCACCAAGCCCTATGCCAATCTCTTTGTGTTCTTATTGGACATACCTGAGTCATCTACTCTCAGTATCCCTCAAAAGGTGGGGCAAGAGGTGGGATAAAAGTGGCTAGCCTATCCCTTAGCACATAGATGAAGATGGTGGTTTCTAAAAGCAAAGATATGTTTCTTTTTTTCAGAAGAAATGGGAAAATATGTGTGAAAGGCAAAAAGCACACATCCCTACAGAGGTGATTGAATAAGAGCAGAAAGGGTGTTTTTCTAGTAGATTTTGGCAGGATCAGTAAAAGATACTCCAGCTAAAGAATGAGTCAATCTGTATTTTTAAAAAATGTGTTTAAAAAAATACTATGTACCTTTACTCCTACATTATATAATTAGCCATCCGTGAGGATGAAATTGTAGTCAGAGACTGGAGGAGATGCACCTGCTTAAGAAACACTTAGGAGATTGCCGAATGTTTCAGGCCCCAAGTCCTAGTTAGCAGAACACCACGTAATTGGCAGACTCTTCTGGGAGTGAACTGCAGGCGCAGTGGCCCCTAAAGAGGCATAAAGGAGTCCAAAGCAGTCAAGCTCAAGAGGCTCAAGAGATAAACATGAAGTAGATCATCATTGCCTGACTGCTGATGTTAGATGACAGTCACTTTTGAGAAAACAAAAGGCTTCAAAAAACAAAAGTGAGAATAGCTCAATGTGTCTTATTGGTTCTGTTTCTCCAGAGAACCCTGGCTAACACATTTAACTAGCACTAAGGAGAGTCTGAAGGAACGAATTTCATGCCATGTGAAAAAAAAAGAAAACACGAGAGAATGAAAAGGAACTCATTTTACTACCTTCCTGGGAGAGAAAACCCAAATTCAGCTAACGCTAATCACTCATTAATTCATGGAAAATTACCTAGACAATGAAAGGGAATATAGCTTTCTGCTAAATTTCTTTTGAGAGCATGTTAAATTGATAATACAAAAATAAATACAGAACCAGCCTGTATGAGGAATATCACATTAGGCTAATGTTTAGAGATGGACAATATGAGAAAGAGAGGATGGGGGACAAAGAAAGAATAGCAGTGAGGGTAAGAGAAGCCTCTGGGAGTTGGGCAGGCAGGAAAGAAAGACAATAATCTCAAAAGGAGCATTGAGATGGAGAGAGAGTGTGGATGTCGGTGAAAGGTAGCTGTGGATGAGAGGGATGGAGCAAGGTAGGACACCCAAGTTGCAAAGCTGGTCTTTGGAACCTGATCTAGGATGCTTTTCTCTTATTTTCAAGGGCGTTGACCTTTTGGAGGCATTCCATGCTCCAGATGTTTTTCGACTTCTCCTTTTCTCTCATAATTTATTTGCTTTTTGTTCTATTCATTCAGGGACTTACTTCCTACTAAAATAATAAAATTGCAAATAGGTTCTAAGAAACCATCTTTCTTCTGGGACCTGTATGAATTGCCTGAGATAATTTTTCAGCTGGCTTCAACATTTATCGAGTATCTACTAAATGCGAGACACCGTACTCAGCACCAGGAGAGATAAGACAGATTTTCTGTCTCCCAGGAGTTCATGCATAGCAATCAAAGAAGAGTCACAGTACAATGTGATAAGGACTAATGGAGTGTTGCAACAGTGGTTTGGTAGTGATCATAAGGTAGAGATTAATTTTTCCTGGGAGAATCAGAGAACACCTTTGTTAAGTTGGAAAAGGAGTAAGGTTGCATTAACTGGAAGGGAAAACATAAGGAAAGGTAGACAGAGTCAAAAATGCTTGGTGTTCAAGAGAGATATTACCTGCAGGTAGGACACACCAGGGGAGCTGAGAGAGGAGCCATTGGGGCGATTTGTTAATGACCTCATCTATTGCACAGAATCTAAACTGCTGACTTTAAAGTACTTTGGTTAGTTTCTTCCTGCAAAGACTATTCTGATAAATGGAGTTCAACACACTTTCTGCAGTTTCTGTTCTTGCATGCCTGTGAGTCCCTGTCATGACTCTGCTATTAGAATGTGAGACAGTCATAGACAAATAAATGACTAGGTGTTGCTGTGTTCCAATTAAACTTCATTTATAAAAATAAGCGGTCATCTCGCAGGCCATTCGTTTGCTCCCTCCGAGTGATGTTAAAGTACTACAGTTGACCCTTAAGCAACATGGATGTAGACTGCATGAGTCCATTTATACACAGATTCTTTTTGTTTTTCTTTTTGAGATGGAGTCTTGCACTGTCGCCGAGGCTGGAGTGCAATGGTGCGATCTCGGCTCACTGCAACCTCTGCCTCCTGGGTTCAAGCGATTCTCCTGCCTCAGCCTTCTGAGTAGCTAGGATTACAGGCACACACTACCACACCAAAAAAAGCACTCTATTTTTAGTAGAGATGGGGTTTCTCTATGTAAGCCAGACTGGTCTCGAACTCCTGACCTCGTGATCCACCCACCTTGGCCTCCCAAAGTTCTGGGATTACCATCGTGCCTGGTCTATACACAGATTGTGTTCCACTTCTGCCACCCCTGAGACAGCAAGGCCAACCCCTCTTCTTCCATCCGTCCTCAGTCTACTCATCACGAAGATGACAAACACGAAGAACATTTTGATGATCCACTTCCACTTAAGGAGTAATAAATATATTTTCTCTTTCTTAATAACATTTTTTTTCCCTCTAGCCTACTTTATTGTAAGAATACAGTATTTAATACACATAACATACAAAATATGTGTAATTGACAGTTTATGTTATCAGTGAGGCTTCTGGTCAACAGTAAGCCGTTAGTAAAGTTTTGAAGGAGTCAAAAGTTACAGGTGGATTTTCAACTGTGTGGAGGAGGATTGGCACCCCAATGCCTGAGTTGTTCAAGGTCAATCGTAGATTAGAACCTTTTGCACAGTGGAGCAAGGAAATGGTCTAACATGGAAGGGCCAGAATTCAGGCCAAAAAGACCCAATTGTACCTGATTGTTTTGTCTGCCCCTGTGTTCAAGTCTTTAAATGTCTTTTAAGGGAAGTTAAAAATCAATATTTAAAGTGAGATGGATGGCTCAACTTACTAATTTTTAAAGCACAACTTTTCATACATTTTTAGTTAGAAAGAAATAGCTATGCTTGGACAGAAATAAGAAGTTTCAAGCCCCTTTATAAATATTTTTCTTTTCTGTCTCACCATCCGCTGCAACAAATCAAGAAAATGCTTTCTAATGAAAACTCATATTCCCTGTGTTAAACATTCTCTGAATTCATTTGATACGGCTAATAATTTCACAACTTTTCTTTTTTAAAAAATTTGTTCAGAATGACAAAGAGAGAAAAAAAATCAAACTTTCTGGGAAAGAAGGAATAAGAAGATGGACTGGCAGAAATATCGGTGCGGTTTTCCCTAGAGCTTCCCGGGCAGAGCACAGACAAGGCTGGTAAGTGGCTTTGTTTGCCAGGGTGAGATTCTGTTGTGTCTTCACAATGCTATCACAACTGTGAACACTGGAGATTTCTTTTCCACATTCTCAAATAACTAGTTTGACAAAATTTCCCACCCAATTGTCTTTTGTGAAAGCACTGTAAAGATACAACCTGAAGCACCTTTGAGACCATCAGTTTTTGATCTATTGCTTTTTTTTAAACAATTGCAAACAATTGAACTAAAGGTCTAATGTATTCCTTTTGTCCCTTGAGACTTGTCCATTTTGATGTCACAGTGTCTTCTACAGGCTTCTTTCTTCCCCTTCCAACGGCCACCTTCCCCTGCAAAAAAATGTCTCTCATGAGATTCAGACCTGGCTCTCTCTGTGTTAGCCAAGTGAATTCTTTATATCCCACTTTATATTGTTGATTTGCTCATTTTTCCAAGTGCAAAAGTTCCGAGTGATGAAATCTAACTTCCATGACTGCTATATCCAAACCAACTGTCTTAATACTTTGGAAAGTGTTATCAGATTAATATGTGTAAGCAAATTTGAGACAATTCTGGTCATGTTAAACTTGATAGTTTTAAATTGTCTGCCAGTATATTTTATCTCCATAGGAAATAATGTAATTTTAACTTTCTAAATCATGCTCAACATATTATTTAAATTTGCCATAAAGGGATTAAATGTTATCCATGTCTAGCATGATTTTTTTTCAAATGTTAAGTTATTAGAAATTAATATGCTGTACATATGTATGTGCTGTCAAGCAGAGTAGCATTTTTCCTAGCTACCAAACATGGAAAGCTTTTCCTAAAACACACATTTGCCTTTTCCACTATTCTCCTTATTAGCAAGCAGATAAGCAATGTCTCTCACTGTAATACCATTTTGGAGGTTAATAAAAGAACTGGTAGTCTCATTCAAGGTTATTATTTTAGTGTGCCTTCTAGATTCCTCTATGTATCCCTCTTTCCTTTGTGCTCCCTCTGTGTTTTGGACATAATCCATCCTGGCATTTCTATTTTAATGATATGTTTATGGGTCTCTATACTCCTTAAATGGTGAACTTTTCTAAAGCTGGGGTCATGTTTATTAGTTTTTGGACCTTCAATGCCTAGGACTATACCTGACAACCAGCAGGTAATTAATTCCTAAATGTACACATGTCTGGTAAAATGCGTTGGTCAAAGTATTGTATGACATTTTCCAATCCTTAGAGCCAGGTGTTAGAATTTGGCCTTTTATTTGGTCACTTCATATTTTTGCCTTTGGGATCAGAGAGGTAAATGGGAGAAGATAGTGTATTTCTGTAACAGAAAAGGGGCTCAGCAGTTGCATTGTTGCCATTGGAGAGGCTGGGATAGGCCTAGTTTTATTAACTGTCTGTGAAGACGGGAAGTCCTTCAAACCTTGATTCCCTCCACTGCAGGTTGCCTATGGAGAGCTACAAATTGAAGGGTTTCCTAATCAGCCCACAGTTGACTTGATTCCCAGACACAGACAACATGAGTTTAATTATCTGGAGACCTTTCAAAGGATGTTGATGTTTCGTGATGGGAAAATAGCTACTTCTATAAAGAAGTGATCTTTCTGAATAGAAAGAAGGTCATTCCTGTGAGCAGTGTATATTTTGCCAACAGAATTAGACTGGTCAGTTAAGAAGGAGTATGTCTTAATTGCTAAGAGCATAGGATCAGGCAGTCTGAGTTCTGAGTTCAAAATCCAAACCTTACTATTACCAAGCAAGTGCCCATTGGGTACAGAAACATAACAATTGGGTGAAATGAGTAGCATGACAATGCCTAGATGATATGGTGTTGTAAATATCCAGTGTGATGTAATAATCATCCAATATCCTTTGATTGTGTACCATGTGGATACAAGGAGAACAAGATGAAGTCTTTCTCACTGGGAAGCTCACATCTTAGTGACCCTCCAGAATGAATATATATGAAGACTAAGGACAGTGCCAAACAAAGTAATTGCTATCTATGCTGTTATTCATGCAAATGATTATGCACCCCCTCCCAATCGTGGATTACTCTTATATTACAGATCACTATTATATCTCCTTCCAGACAGTAAATGGAAATCTGCACTCCTAGAGTTTTGTGTTGTTATTTTTAACAATGATGTGGCAAGAGACTGCAAACATCCTGATTTGCAAGCCTGGGGGCTGGAAATGCCAGGAGATATAGGAAAAATCAAACCCCATTCTTTCAACTTCCCTGCAATTTTTCCCAGGCTACACTGCCTTCATTTAATTTATGTTTTCCTACCAGCAGGCCTTCACCAACTACTACTGATAAAGGCACCAAGGAGTTTCTGGTAAGTTGTTCTAAGTTGTTCCTGACCACAAACTGGAGGAACCATGTGGGCAAAGGTGTAGCATTGCATTCTCTTGGAACACAACCTTTCGTCATTTGGCAAAGAGATTCAGCTTACATTTTTGAGGATGATGGCGAGCAATACTTAACTTCATAACCTTGATTCATATCCTTCCCCTTAATGCCTCTAACAGGACAACTGAAATTTATATTGGCTGATTGAAAAGAGGCTTTATTTGACCCAGACACAAAGTTAGCTTTCCAATACTTTCCTAGTCTCCAAGCCATAAAAAATTAAATGGCTGGACTGTGTACCTTACAAGATAAAATAAATGAGAAACTTTTTACTGGTAAACAATCAATAGCCTATTAAAATAAAACTAGCATGTAATTCTCTGATTTTTGTAGAGGTACAACATTTTATTTTGGTCCTATAAGTTTTCCCAATAGAGCTGGAATAATTGTAGAACAGATTTTGGAAGTAGTATATTCAGGAATAAAATCATGCAATATGTGATAACTCAACTTGATAAATAGGTTAATTGCAATAATGCTTGGCATGTAGATCTTTTTCTGCTAAGACTCTGAAATTTAGAAAAATTCATAATATTTATGTTTGTCATTTAAAGAATTTAAGGGGTTTTTAATATTCAGAAACATGTACTAATTTCCTTTGAAGGGAGATAACTTACTGGCTGTAAAATAAATATTGGCCTTGGAACTAGACAAACAGAGCCTAAATCCTGGCTCTTTCACTTACTTGCTATGTGACTTTAGATAAATGATTTAATCTTGATTTTTTTTTAAGTCTGAAAAATAGGATTAATGTTACCTGATGCTTTAATAGTCCAATGAGGTGTTCCACAAAGATAGTGGAGAACAGGGAAATTAGGTTGCAAGTAACTACTATCCTAATTAGAAGCTTTAACAAAATAATAAAATACCTGGGTTCCCAACTCCAGAATTCTGATGTAATTAGACTTGAAGAAGGTTGAGGTACACAGTATTTTTGTAAATATCCAGACATGGTCTTTATCTCTCGTGAAGTGCACATTGCATTAGAAATTACAGACGTTATAGGTGAAGAACAATTGAATATGAGTTTTAGATCCGGAAAGATCTGTGTTTTTTGCTAACTCTGTGGCCTTGGGCAATAGCTTAATTTTCCTGAGTCTCAGTTTTCCCATATATAAAACTAACGTTAATGCACTTGTATCTCCTAGCATAGTGATTTAGGACTGCCACATAGCAAGTGCTCGCAAAATAACATTATTCATTGTAATTTTAAAAGTATTACTGGTAATATTTTACCTAAAAAAGATACTATGACTGATTGTTTAGGTCTACAAATATCTCATTGCCCAGTTGTAATATTTCACTTTAAAGTGAATACGGTCTCTAACAGTTAAGAAAAATTACATTTCTATCTCATTAGTGTTGAAATGGGGGCAGTTACATTTTCCATGCCAACTCATTACTATTAGTAGTGTAATGCATTTCTTCATAAAATGTATCCATCAGCCATGGGATATTAGGTATTCAGAGTTAATCTATACTTTCACGTACATATCAGTTTAAACAACATAATTTTGTGATTTTGTTTCAATTTTCATCTTGCATGTTTTAGAATTTCATCTATCTTGGTATATGGAACAATGTGTCAAAAAACATCAGTAAGCATGAAGGAGAGATGACCCAACAGATTCTCGTATCCAGTTCAATTTCAACTGAGGTTCTATTTCATTTCAACCTAATGCATATAAACCTAAATTTTTCTTATAGGCTCCTAGCTCTTAATTAAAATCACTATCATGTTGCCTAAAGGAAAAGTCTATGTTTCTACATTTTTCTCCTTTTATGTAGAGTTTCAGAACATTTAGATTACATTTTTTGGCCCAATAATTTAAACTTATATAAGTAGAGAGTGATTTTTACCATATCAAATCTGGTGTCTATCATTTTTGGTAGTCTCCAATTGCAAATGAAATGTCCTGGAATATTATGAAAGACAGACGTTGGCCTGTGGAACACTCCTAATTTATAGTACAAGACCTTGGTTTTAAAATAATCTTGCGAGACAATTTGTCTTAATCCTTATTTTTTTCTCTTGATTTTAGGCCTTAATGTAGCTAAAATAAACACTTTAATTTGAGCAATTAATTACAAATTAGGGACATGTCTATTCTGTATGAAGTTATAATTAAGGGTATAATTCCTCAGTTCTTTTCTTTATTTTGGCTTCTTTGATTTTGGCCCAAATTGGAACACATGTTCAAATGCTAAATGAAGTCCTTTCTCCATGAAAATATAAGATATCATTATAAAATATGAAACCTATTCCCAAAGTTATACACAAAATTCAGAATTGTGATTCACAGTCAAGGGAGCTACAAAACAGATTCCTACCCACTTTGCAAAAGAAGTCAGATTCAGCTGACCTTAAGTTCATGACAGTAAAAGCTAAGATTCACCAGGTGAAAGTTGGCCTATCATTTTAATAAAAAGTATCCTAAACTCTTTCGATCATCCCAGAGTCCCACTTTTCATTTTCTTCCTAGATAAAAATTTTTCCTAAATTACCTTTGGATTCCTTGTGGATGCTTCCTTGAATATCGGGTGCATCACGTGATTCCACTATCTTGCCAAATCCCATTAAATCTAGAATGAACTCAGCGCTCTCTACCATCTGGTCTTAAATCATTAATCCAGTTTAAGCTTTTCATCCACATGATTTTTCCACTTGAGCCACGCTGAGCTGTTCATAATGTCCTAAATGTATTTCATGCATTCATATCCTGTGCTTTTAGGTACACTGTGAAATAACAAGAAATATACACATTAGTCTTTGTCCCAATGCCCTAGCACAGAGTTCCTAAAATTCTGGTAATTTCCTGAGCAATAGGGTACTAGAGAATCTTTTGTCCTAAAGTTTGGTCTCTGTTTTGTTCCTGAGACAAGCTCCTTATACCATTATACATAGAGGTGCATTTGGTCTTTGACCCCGTTCCTGAAACAAAGCCCCTAAATACCTTGGAATTACCAGAGTGATAGGAGCATCTTTTGTCCCAGTGAAGCAACTCTCGGTAGGCTCCTGGATACTCAGGATGAGGGCTGGGTCAGGGAGAATCGACCATATGATTAGAGGATTTGAAACTTTAGTTCTACAACTGACCTTCTGATAGGGTAGAGATGAAGGTTGAGTTGTTCAGCCAAAGGTCAATGGTGCAATAAATCATGTCTATGTAATAAAGCTTTCAGAAAAATCCAAACAGGCTAGGTTCAGAGAACTTCTGGATTACTGGCCATGTGGAGATTTCCGGAGAGTGGCCTGCCCGGAGAAGGCATGGAAGCTCTGCCTTCATCCTCCCATACCTCACCCTATGCATCTCTTCAATCTTGCTGTTCATCTGTATCCTTTGAAATACTCTTCATAAGAAGTCAGTAAATGTAAGTAAAATGTTTCCTTGAGCCATTCTAGTCAATTAATTGAACCCAAGAAGGCGGTCATGGGAACCTCTATTTATTGCCAGTCAGTCATAAGCACAGGCCACAATCTGTGCTCACAACTGGCATCTGAATGGGGGCAGTCTTATGGGACTGAGCCCTCAACCTGTGGTATCTGACACCATCTCTAGGTAGATAGTGTCAGAAAAACTGAATTTCATTAGGAGACTACCACTTGGTGTTACTGGAGAATCTACATAATTGATTGGTGCTGGTGGGGAGACACATTTTGGTGACCAGAGGTGAAGTATTCAGCGCTGCTTTGAGTGTGAGAGCAAAAATCACCATTTTTTCCCCATCTCAACATACACTCTTCTCTTAGTTTAAAAAGACCTCCCTTCTTTTCTCTCTTTCAACTTAGAGTATATGTTGAGATAGGGGAAGTCTCATGTGAACATTAGATCTTCCAAGCGGCCTTTTCTGACCATGAACTGCTGTAACTTTACTTGTCCTTTTAATTAGTCTTTACTATTTTGATTCCCTTCGGTTAGATCAAAAAGTATGTGAGAGCAGATCTAGTAATACTTTTTCTTCTCAGTAAGACACAAACACTTCCTTTTTAAAACAAATATGGATTGAGCACTTATGAAGTACAAAGTACTCCTCTAGACATTTGGAGCACGTCAGAGAACAAAGTGTGCCTGTTTACACGGACAATTTTTTTTATAGTTTTCTGAATCTTAGAAGCATGTTAAGTTTAGCTAAGGTATAATAGGCAAGTAATTATGATGGAACCCAATGAAGAACTCAGTTCATTATTGATGAGCCTTGCTGGTTTGGCTTACTATCAGAAAGTTCTGGTGGGAAAAGGAAAAATAACATGCTTAGTTATTCAACAATAGAACAACATTTACATTGCTATTTTCATTTACTATTCACAATAAATCTTGAAATATATGTAGTCCTTTACAGGGGATGTTTCAGTAAAGTGAAAAAGATAAATGTATCAGGAGGTAGTTGGCCTAAAAGAAAAGTCTTTGTCTATATTAGAGTACTTTCTCGTAAATACAAAAATAAATAAATACTATCTATGTCTTCTGAAACCAGCTCTAGCCATCTGGACTGTCTGGTAAGAGGAATGGGTTTTAATCCAAGTTCTACTCTAATATCATCATTTTTATCAGCTGTACATTTATATTCTGTTTTCCAACCACACTTCTCCAATACCAACTGGAAGTCTTACAGTTCAATTCTAACACGAACTACCCAGAATTAGAATGCATCCCACAGGTTGAGGGCTCAGTCCCACAAGACTGTCCTCACTTCAGGTGCCAGTCACAAATAGTGTCCTCAAGCTATGCATACTTCTGTCCGGTTGACTAAAATTTGATGGGTTCCCGTAACTCTTCATTAGGCTTGATAAGTGACTGGAATTACTCACAGAATTCAGGAAAGTAGAAAAGCATGGTGCTTGCAATTATCATTTTATTATAAAGGAAACAACTCAGGAACTGCCAAATGGAAAAAATACACAGGGCAAGGTATGAGATGGGAAGGTGAGGAGCCTCCGCACTCCTCTCTTGGCAGGTCACCCTCCCAACACATCAATGTGTTCACCAACCTTGAAGCTTCCCATATCCCTTTGTTTAAATGCGTTTGTTGAAATTTTGTTTTGTAGGCATAATTGATTAAATCATTGGCCATTGGTGATTGAATTCAATCTCTAACCTCTTTCCTCCTCTGTCTCAGTCTATTTGTGTTGCTATAACTGAATACCTGGAGCTGGGTAATTTATAAAGGAAAGAGGTTTATTTTTCTTACGGGTGTTCAGGCTGTACAAGAAGCATGATACCAGCATCTGTCTCTTTTGAAGACCTCAGGCTACTCCTACTCGTGGCAGAGGGCAATTGAGAGTATAGTTGCAGAGATCACATGGTGAGAGAGAGGAAGAAAGAGAGAAGATGGGGGGGGTGCCAGGCTCTTTTTAACAACCAGCTCTCATGGGAAAGAACAGAGTGAGGACTCATTCATTCCGGGAAGAATGGCACCAAGCCTTTCATGAGGGATCCATCTCCATGACCCAGCACTTCCCATTAGGCCCCACCTCCAACAGTAGGGATCCAATTTCAACATGAAGTTTGGTGGGTCAAATATCTAAACTATTGAATCCTTCCAAGGTCAGGGGTGGATCTGAAAGTTCCAGCCCTTTAATCAGGCTGTTGGTTCCTCTAGCAACCAGACCCCATCCCAAAGCTGTCAAGGGGGTTGCCAAGAGTCATCACAATAGTATAAATCCAGGTATGGTCAAAGGGGTTTGTTAAGAATACAAAAGACACTCTTGTTACTCAGAATATCCCAAGGTATCAGGAGCTCTGTGCCAGAAACTGAGGACAAAGAACAAATATACGTATTTTTATTGTGCTACAATTGGAAATACCCAAGGAGCTTATAAAACAATGCCTAGGACCATCTGCCTAAGGTTCTGATTTAAATGGTCTGAAGTAGAGCCCCATCATGGGCACTTTATAAAGGATCTTCAGTTGATTCTAATGTACATCCAGGGCTGAGAGTTATTCTTTAAATAAGGAGAGGGTGGGAAAGAGTCAGGTGAAGGGTGTTCAATATCTGAAAGCAAATTTACATTTTTTTTGAACTATAGTCCATACACTATGCTAGCTGTTGAGGAGACAAGAGTAAGCAAGCCAGGCAGGTACCTATCCAAATGGAGCTTACAGTCCAATAGGAAAGATGGAAATTACATATATATGGCAGGCAGAATGAAGCTGAGTTTTTGGCAATTGCTGTCCAATGAGAGGACCATGAAACAGTGGCATCAGTATCACCTAGGAGTTGCTAAAAATACAGAATAAGAGGCACCACCCCAGACCCACTGAATTAGAATAGCACTTTACTAACATCCTCAGGACAATCCTATGTATAATAAAGTTTGAGAAGTGCAGCTCTTGGCAACCCCCCCAGAAAGAACTGCTTATGAATTCCTCAATGAGATCCCAGGGGTAGCTCTTCTTCTTGTCCTTCAGGGAACTAATTGTACAAATATTCCTACAATCCCATAAACTACCCTAGAAACTTCTCAATAAAATGATTTTTTGGCTTAAACTTGTAAGATACACATTCTATTGTTTCCAAGAAAGTTACCATATCTAATACAGAGTTTCTATTTCCAAAATGCTAGACAAAAAGGCCAAAACCCAAATTATATCTCACATTTTCAATTTAGCATTTGATAATGCCAGCATTTTATGCATAATCTGACATATTGTTCCTTCTTTTCATAATTTAACACACATGTAGTTTCCAGCCAATCAATTCTGAGTGATGTCAAGAATTTGGTGCTTTGAGTTGGCTTAATGATTTGCATCTTTTTCTCAATTGTATATATTTAGTTTGTGAGAACTGTGTCCATTATCAATTGTTGCATACTAAAATGTCCTGAATATATCAGCTAAAGACAACAATAAGCACTTACTATATCAGTTTTTGTGGGCTAAGAATTAAGCGTGGTGGCCGGGTGTGGTGGCTCATGCTTGTAATCCTAGCACTCTGGGAGGCCGAGGCAGGTGAATCACCTGAGGTCAGAAGTTCGAGACCAGCCTGACCAACATGGTGAACTCTGTCTCTACTAAAAATACAAAAAATTAGCTGGGCATGGTGGCAGACACCTATAATCTCAGCTACTTGGGAGTCTGAGGCAGGAGAATTGCTTGAACCCAGGAGGTGGAGGTTGCGGTGAGCTGAGATCATGCCATTGCACTTCAGCCTGGGCAACAAAGCAAGACTCCATCTCAAAAAAAAAAAAAAAAAAGAATTAGGAGTGGCTTAGCTGGGTTATTTTTACCTAACATATTTTACGAGGCCATCATCAAGATGATGGCTAGGAAGTTGCTGTCATTTGAAGGCTTGCCTGGGCATGGAAGGTCTGATTCCAATAAGGCCCACACCAATAAGGCTGACGTGTTGATGGTGGCTATTGGCAGAAGGCCTTAGTTACTTACCACGTGGACTTCTTCATAGGTATACTTGAATTTCCTCATGCCATGAGTATTGACTTCCCTTAGAGAAACTCTCTGTTAGTCCATTTGCACTGCTATAAAGGAATACCAAAGGCTGGTAATTTATTTTAAAAAGGAGTTTTATTTAGCTCACTGTTCTGCATGCTTTATACAAAGCATAGTGTCAGCATCTGCTTCTGATGAGGCCTTAGGAAGCTTACAGTCATAGTGGAAGACAAAGGGGAGCCAGCATGTCACATGGCGAGAGTGGGAGCAAGAAAGAAGGGGAGGAGGTGCTGGGTTATTTTAAACAACTGGATTTTACATTAACTCAGAGTGAGAAATCATTCATTACTACAAGGACAGCACCAAGTCATTCATGAAGGATCCAGCCCCCATGACCCAAACACGTCCTGAGTAGCTCCACCTCTGTCACTGGAAGTCACATTTCAACATGAGATTTGAAGGGCATGAGGCATCCAAACCATATAACCATGAGAACAACACAGACACCACAATATCTGTCAAAAGCTAGGCTCAGAAATCATATTTAACCATTTGTGCAATAACCTATTGATTACACATCAACCCTATTCAATGAGAGGGGAGGGGACTCATAGCAATGTGCATGAGGGAAGAATCATTGGAGATAACCTTGGAGACCAGCCTATACAAGGTCCATATTTCATATTATTTTGCTTTTCTGTTTCCAACTATTTAAAGAAAAATAGGACCAAAGGTGATAACATATCAAGCATTTTCTATGTAGACAAAGATGGTGACTTAACTGTATCATGGATATTTTCATGTATATAATAATGATAATAATGCTAAAAATATAGTATCTAACATTTAAATAACCCTTACAAAATATTATGGACTGTTCTAGTGGCTATTTATATATTAATGCCTTTAATCCTTACAATGTGATTTTTATAAAGTTAGCTATCTTCAGGTGGGTATTCCTTCTACCACTTCCCACTGCCCCATCGTTACCATCCCGGAACAAGCATAATCACAACTTATCTGAATTGCTACAAAAGCCTCCAACCAGGCTATACCCACAATCCTTTGAGGTAGGTACTATTTTTTGTCTGCATTTTACATTCCAGGCAGAGGGATCAGCAAGAGCAAAGGCTCAGAGGTAGGCATTGGTGTAGCAGTTTTGATGAACAACAAAAAGGGCAGTAGGATTAGAGCAAAATAAGTAAGGAGAGAGAAGTAGGAAATGGGCTGGTAGAGATAACACATGGAGGAGTGAGCACAGACCATGAAAGGCACTGGAGGTTACAGTGATCACTTACTGGGGTGGGGCTGCTGTGCTGAGAATGGCTTGAAAGAACACAAGGTAAATGTGGGACGCCTAGTTGGGGGCTATGGTAGCAGTCCACTAAGATGTGATTATGAGCCACGTGCAGTGGCTCACACCTGTAATCCTAGCACTTGAGAGGCCAAGCTGGGTGGATCACCTGAGGTCAGGAGTTCGCCACCAGCCTGGCCAATATGGTGAAACCTCAACTCTACTAAAAATACAAAAAAAAAAAAAAATTAGCCAGACGTGGTGGTGAGCACTTGTAATCCCAGCTACTTGGGAGGCTGAGGCAGGAGAATCGCTTGAATCCGGGAGGCGGAGGTTGCAGTGAGCTGAGATGGCACCATGGCACACCAGCCTGAGCAACAAGAGCCAAACTCTGTCTCAAACAAACAAAAAAAGAGAGATGTGATTATGTCTGGTCCAGGACGGTAGCGGTGGGATGGTGAGATATGATGGAAGAAATGGATCATCCATTTATTCAGAGCTAACTTGTTAAAAAAAAAAAATTTCCATTTAGAAAAAAACATGCATCTTGCTGCCAGTGCTTATTTCTTGGGACACTTGGGAAATGGGTTAGAAATCATGATAGTAATGCTGAAGGGATAAGGGATTAAAGGAAACAGCTGTGATGGAGTAAATGATGGCGTCCTGACAGCAGAGGCAGTGTTCATCTAAGGCTGCTGTTTGGTAGTTTTGCAGACTATACAAACCCTGCTACCTACCAAAAGAAGCCAATTAAAAACAAAAGAGATTTTGATGATCATCTGAGTTCTTGTGAAGCAGTTCAGAAATACAAAGATTTTTAAAAGAAAGGGTGCTGGGAAAGTTTAGAAGAGTGTGCTTTAAAAGTATTGTGACTGACTGATGATCAAAGGAAAGCTTGGCAAATTCTCCTGGCAGTCAAACAAAAAGGCACACACACACAAACCAGAGCAAATAAAAGATTTGTTAAATACAGTAAACTTATTACTAGAATTTTCAACTAGCTATTCATAGACACATATTCAAATGTCAAGCCAAAATTAAAATGGATATTAAATTTTTTTCTCTTGAACACAAACATGAGGACCAATAGCATGTATGTCAATAGTATACAATTCCAGGGTAATAAGAAATTCAATGCATTACTCTGCCATCCCCAGCATGGTCAAAAGAGCTATCTTACTAATGGGGGAAACTAGATTCTTCCAAAATGATTATTCTTTCTGCAAACATTTGAGTACCTACCAAATGCTAACGAACTATTCTGGAAACATTTTCAGCACTTTTTCAACATATGAAATCAATAAGTCTCAAATGGGATAACGTTATAAAATTTAGTATTCTAGACCTGGAGAGAATGATGAAGATAATTTAATCCATCCTTCTTGACCCATCACTCATTTGATAGCTAGAAATCAATGGAGGCACATGGTAGTGAACCAATTTGCTTCATGTCACAGGGCTTATCAGCTTTAATGTTAGGATTGAGAAGCATAGGACTCTTTCACTATGTCGTTATCTCATTCTAATATAACCACAGTCGTTTTCAAAAATTAATTTGTAGTATCCTTTATTTTTTACACTAAACCAATGAAAGTGCATGTCTTTCATGTTTGAATTCATATTGGCATCTATCCACAGTTAGGACAGGTGAGAGACAGGTATGAGAATATCATTTCCCTCTTCTACTATGAAAGTGGAAACCTAGAGCCATACCATCCTTGCAGTGAAAGGGAGAAGTTCACAGAGCCACATACAGTCAAGTTTGCTTCATTCATACCCACATTCCAGTGCCACACAGTGACTGTTACACACAGGACACTCTACATTTTTGTTAAATGAATGAGTAGATTTCTGCTCCCTGAATGTTAATTCAACCCAGAAACCCAGCAAAGGATAAATCCCATGCATTAAAGTGAAACTGTAGCTTACAGTGGCTCCTAGATATCAGGTCTGTCTTTGCCAGGGTTGAAATGGAGACTTTAAAAAATATTATATGTACATTTAATAATTTTTTAAAATTCCAGTGGAAGGTCTTAAAGACAGAAGACTTGATTCTACCTTAGAGTAGGCCGAGATGCAGGTAAAGGAAGAAATAAAGAATGAGTAGAGGATTCCCCTCCAGACGTAACAGGAGAGGAAAGTGATGTCAGTGCTAATGAGATCATAAATAAAATCATGTAAAAAATCAACCATAAGTTACTATTTCTTCTAACACTGCCTACAATGTGCCTTTCTTCTATAGTAAGTAGGCTAACATATCTTTGTAGGCTATTGTCTTGTCTTTTGAAATTCTGGTTCTTATGAAGTTTTATCTACTTAAAAATACTCTTATTCTGTAAGTTAATTATGAGACTCTGAACTATCTATTTCAGGAGGAAAAGGAAATGTTATAAATGTGGCACCCTATACATATGAAATAGCTATACATATGAAATAGCAAAATATGTATAGACAGTTCATTTTCTATCATCAATGCACAACAGCAATTTCATCTTTTACTAAAACATTTGTTTTTCAAAATAAAATTTGACCATTAGTAGGTTGTGAATCTTTAAAGTGTGTTCACTATGCAAGAGCGTTCACTTGAAGGTTTGATACAAAGGGACTTAATTCACCCCATAGCTGCTCCGCCGTCTTTAAGTATATTGCCAGAATGCAGCTGCCCAATAGAATCGTTAGCAACATCCACTGCCTTCTTTCCAGTCACGGACAGGCAATCATTTATGGCCAAAAAGGTGGCCATCATAGAGTCCTTTTTAAAGAGGAAAATTTTAAAAGTCAAAGTCATATTTTATGAGTGGTACAACCTCAGCTTATTCTTAGTCAGAAGGAAAATGACAGGAATCATGAAGGAAATGTTACTAACTTCTTGAGTCTCTTACTTGAACACACACAAAAATGTGTGCACAAATAGATGCACAAATGTGTACTCGCAGAGCTCAACTGCTCACTCACCATTTTCTTCTTTTTTGCCTGGATTCATCACTATCATGAGGTGAGTGAGGCACTTGCTTTGGGTGTGATATTTAAGGAGAGACCAAAAAACGCCTCAATCAAGATAAGGATCAATAATATTGCCATACTGGGTTACATGGGAGACTGAGATAAAAAGAAAAGCAGTAATATGGATTCTGCGTTTATTTAAAATGTTGATTTTTTGGTCATACATTTTTGGCATTATTTTTGATTTGTAAAATATTATGTTGAAGTATTATTTTGGTTACTGAGTTTTTCTTGTCCCTCCGTTTTGCTCCTAAGGCAAGTTTCCCCGCTACTCTCATCCACATCCCCATAAGTGTTGGCCCAGCCTAGATGATTCCACTTCTGACAAAGGGGAATGCAAGACATATTCAAGGCTTTAAGGATTCCATTCTATGACTTCAGTTTCTCAATGACCGTTAGGAATGTTCCCCTTCTCTACAACTCCTCCAAAAATACAGGATTTTGAAAGGACAATGGATGTTCTGAGCAAAATGAAAAAGCTTTCAAATATATAACTGATATAGTTTGCATCTGTGTCATCTCCACCCAAGTGTCATATCAATTGCAATCCCCAGTGCTGGAGGTGATGCCTTGTGGGAGTTGATTGGATCATGGGGGCAGTTTTCTCACTAATGATTTAGCACCATTCTCTTGGTGCTGTTCTCATCATAGTGAGTGAGTTCTCATGAGATCTGTTGTTTAAAAGTGTGTAGTACCTCCCGCTTGTTATTGCTGCTCTGGCCATGTGACTGTGTGACTGTGCCTGCTCCACCATGATTGTAAGTTTCTGGATCTCCCCAGAAGCTGGGCAGATGCCAGCATCGTGCTTCCTGTACAGCCTGCAGATCGGTGAGCCAATTAATCCTCTTTTCTTTACAAATGACTGAGTCTCTGGCATTTCTTGATGGCAATGTGAGAATAGACTAACGACATCACTATGGAAATCTAAGGCTTAATAAAGACTCTGAGGATTAGAAATATATCCATATTCTGAACTTGAATCTTCTTGACAACATCCACCCGTGAATACATCCAAACAATTGCGGTGATGGAGAACATGCTATTTCCCAACACAGCCAGTTCTAACTGAGATTCCTTACAATGTTCTCGCTTACGGGGAGCCAGATGTGAGTCTTTCTTCTTGACACTTCACATACTGGCTCCCTTTGACTCTCTTGAGCTGTTATTTAGTAAGACTAGTCTTTTTTTCCCTCTTCCATGGTTGGTGCAAAAGTCATTGTGATTTATACCATTAAAGGTAATTGCAAAAACAACAATTACTTTGCACCAACATAATAAAATTTGAATGCAGATAAAAACTGGCATTTTCTTGAAGCCAGTTATTTTTCTTTTGGACATTTATCCTAAGAATAGAATCATTAATTTACTATTAAATGTAATAGTAAATTTGAATTACATTGAAATAAGGATAAAGATTCTGGTAGCTATAACCATCATAATTCAGTACTCAGGTTGTTTTCTCAGGGTTGAAAACGTGCTAATCTCCTTAACCTGTCTGGTCATCAGAATCTTCTGATGGGGTTTATTTATTTATTTATTTTTGAGGCGGACTCTTGCTCTGTAGTTCAGGCTGGAGTGGAGTGGCAGGATCTTGGATCACCGCAACCTCTATATCTGGGCTCAAGTGATTTTCCTGACTCAGCCTCCCAAGTAGCTGGGACTACAGGCATGCACCACCAAGCCTGGCTATTTTTTTTTTTTTTTTTTTGTATTTCTAGTAGCAATGGGGTTTCACCATATTGGCAAGGCTTGTCTCGAACTCCTGACCTCAGGTGATCCACCTGCCTTGGCATCCCAAAGTGCTGGGATTACAGGTGTGAGCCACTGCGCCCAGCCTGATAATGCTTCAATTATATAAATGCTTGGAATCTATACTTCAGGTCTTCTTAGATCTGGGGTGGGGCCCAGCATTCTTGTTCTTTAAACCCCATCAAGAGACTGGAATTTTCAGGTGAGTTGAAAACCACCTCTTTCCTTCTGGTCAGCTGAACAGGAACATCCGTTAGTCTCTCACTTCCTCCAAGTCAGGCAAAAAATCGTACAAGTTAAAATACCTTATTTATTTTCACAAACTAAGTTCCTTTTCTGTATTTAAGTTTCTCCTGAAAGTGCAATAATTATTTTATTGTGGAAAAGAGATTATGTGGGGATTGGCTACTTTTCTTGGAATGCATGGGGTAGAAAAATTAGGTAAGTATGGTGGGACCTGAAGCAATATGTGACAGGTGTTACAGAAATCAGAGAAATCTCAGTGAATTTTCTGGATTTTAACTCAGGGAAAATACTTATTTGTCTTGTAAATCACTATAATTAAAGATAATGATAATAATACTTTACATCAAAAATGTTGTGACTGTGTTGTTACCTCTTTGGGGCTTCCTGAAAACCACATGGTGAAGGAAAGAAATGTATTCACGTGCCTACTTACTTACGTGACTTGTTCCCGTAAAATATAGAAGGCAGGCATTCTAATGCTAACATTGCTAATTTACTTAGTAAGACCTACCATAATCATAACATCGGTCTTTATGAAATGTGCTATAAAGTATTAGTTTAAGAAAAAAAGTTAATTAAAAACAGAATAAAAAATAGTATAGATTAACCAATATTATATAATCTAATATTTTTATTGAGACTTCAGTTTGATTAAAAGATAAGAAATCTCTATAATTATTATTTTAGGATCACATTCATTTGCTTAATAAAATTTTACTGTACCTGATTAACAGTTGATTTTAGACACTAAAGCCAAGTTCTACGACAAGGGAGAAAAGCATGTGTGGTCTTGCTGGTCCTGCTGGCTGTTTATTTGGGCAGAATCAGAAGCACTTTTAAGTCTGGCTGGATTCCCTATTTTTAAACTATTTTCCATTTATAAGCACATAATAGCCACAAGGAAATACCTTCAATTTTCCTATGATACTCAGAATTGGTTCTTTCAGGAGAGAATAACTTAGATTTAAAATGCATGTCTTTAATTGAGAATAACTTCAATTCTAGGATCCATTATACTTTTAAGCAAGGCTTGTGTGCCAAACATTGTGCTAGGAACTCTAGATTCAGAAATGAATAAGACACATTACTTAACTTTCGTGTATCTTTTACTAAGTTGAAAAGAGCTGACAGTTGTATAACAGGGCTAATCTATTGCAGATCCAGGCTGACTCCTGTCTGTAACTTCAATTCTCACACCATAAACCACAGCTCCTCTTATCGTATGTGATGAGATTGAATTGATCCATAATGTCCAAAATAGAGAATCATAATTCTTGAGCATTGATCACTTTAAGGAATTTAAAGCTATCTATATTAACCTATCTTGTGGTGGTGGTGGTGGTGTTTTCAGTTCCTAAAAGTTAATAACCATTAAAGAGAAATCTAGATTTTAAAACAAGGAGTATTACTGTCATGGTTTCTGAGTATATTGATTAAATTAACCCATGCAACACTTGCCAAATATCTTCAAGAGTTGTATGCTCAGAAATTATTTACATTTTTATATATTCAGAACTGATTTTTTTGGAAACAAAAACTTCTGTCTTATTTTGCTAGATTCTGTTAACCAAATTACTGCTAATTTGAGTCCTTTGAATCATAATCAAATTTCATTGTAAATGCAGGTTATCCTTGACCATTCCCCTTGAGCTAGAAAAATATACATCGTCTTCTCAATCTACAAAATTATCAGTTAAGGGAGCAAAAAGGAGACATGTATGTGAGAAGTTTTCACAGAAACTCTCCATGCTACAGTTGTCCTGCACGTCATTTTAGATTCATTTTGACAGAAACGGCTTTCACAGAATGCCCACCAGGCATGTTCCCACAGGCTGTTTTGCCATCTGTAGTATTAAAGAATATCCATTATGGGTGCCTTGGGGCTAATCATTTAGAATTGATTACAAAGTTTACATGATGCATTGTCTAAAGTGGAATTATTGACTTTAACGTTCCCTCCCCACCACCAAAAAAAAATATCCAACCAGTGGCCTTATTAAATCAGAAACAAAAAATAAACAATGTTTTAGACACTTTTTTTTTCTGGAGTGAACACGCACACACCCATACACACACACACACACACGCTTGTGATATATCTCTGCTAAAATAATTGTTTTTGACCAAATGATGGTCATAGAAAATTTATGTATAATGTAATGTACTCTAGATACCACTTTCTCTTTGATTTATTTATACGAAATGTACATCCAAAATCCATAAGCATCCAGCTCATAAAAAGAAATGATGAAGCCTTGTTTTCCTTAAGTATGGCATGCGGATGCAGTTGAAATTATATGCAAAGCAGTAAACATGTTCTGAAAACCTGCACTATGAGATACACGGACTTCTCTCATTTTAGGAAACAAATATCATATGAATATTTTAAGTCAATTCCTTAAAGTTGTAACACCTCTTGCTTAGATAGTCTGATCAGACTATTTAAGCAAATTTTTATTTTTATAAATTTAGCTTTTCCTTTTGTTAAAATATCTTTTAAAAAGTTGGAATATCAATGTGATTGTATAGCTAGTGCTGGAAATCATAGAATTAGATACTCACAACACAAAGAAATCTTTTAAGTAGACTCCAAAGTGATTATTCTTGTGCTTTACTGTTTCATTATGCAGCATCTGTGGAGTCCTCATAAAGCACAATTGTGAAAACATCATCTCAGCCTCAAAGGACAAATTATTTTCCAATATGGTACAAAGAAAAAAATAATATAATTATTATGCAAGTTAGATGTTTAATTGCTGTCCTCTATTAATCTTGAAAGCTTGACTTAGTACTAATCCCAGTGGTCATTCAGTCATTGAGGCCACCTCTCACTCCAGGAAACCTTGACATATACCATGTAAGTCTGATCCCAGCATATACTGGCAACGTACTCTGTGTTCAATTGAACTAAATGGCTTTGACAGAAGATTAATGACTCATTTGAGTAAAATTTTGGCAAGTTCATCTACATGTTGGAAATTTCTTCTTTTTCAGGTGGACATTTGTTGTTTTTCTCTGACCTTCTGATGTCCATTACCCTTTTCTAACACTGAATGATTTTTCTCTTCAGTTGTTGTCTACAGACTTGGTGCAATGGTGGGCTTTGCAAGGCTCTGCACTCCCACATCAGAGGTTACAGTAGGTCTTGTTCACCAGGTGCTTTCTCTCCCTGCTCAAGAGACAGGCATGTACCATGACCATAGGTCTCTCTCTCAGGGCTTCAAATCTTGTGAGGAGTAAAGCAAAAATAAAATAATAAAATATGCCATTGGAGGGGTTTAGAGTCACGTTAGTGCGGGTGTACTAACCAAATTGGTGTGTGCTCACCAGATTGCTCCTGCAGTCTTTACTGCTGGACCCCAGGTTCCCTAGAATCCAGCCTTTTGCTGAATCAAAGTCACCAGCCTTCGCTTCAAATGTGGCTCTTGATATCTTTCCAATCTATGCTGTTTTCTTAAGTCAACCAGCGTCTGTCTATTCCACCTGCAAGCAAATAACTCTCTCAATAAAGTTCCCAGTAGCTTTCTCCTTTGTTCCCAAGTTCCCTTTCCAGAATTTCTTCATATTCACAGACCCAGCTTCGCAATATAAAATGCTACCTACAATTTAACTCTCTTCTTTTGGCCAAACAAAGAAACTTCATACAAATGTTATTTAAATTATTGAATTCTAGATCTTAGACAATTCTGATCACATTTTTTTTTTCTTTGTAGAGTAGACCCATATGAAACTGGTACTGAAAGAAAAGACCCAAGTCCCCAATCCCTTTTTTGTTTTGCTTTTTTGGAGGAGGAGGATCTAATTTCAGTTCCATTACTTTCATTACCATGTGACAATGTTTAGTTAATTTTCAAACTAGATTTCAGACTACATTTTGCTGTTACATTTTGTCTATTGAATTATAACATAGCCGTTAATTTGGTGTCTGCCTGTTATAAGTTAGATAAAATATGATATTGTTCCCTCTGAATTTTCATTAAATTCACTGGTAAAAATAGTGAGTAGACCAGATCACAGTACCAGACCATAAACAATCTGCTTGTGGTTGACAGTGAGTTTTTTTAAAACTCCAAATTGCTTAACATGTTTAATCACTTAAACATATTTAAGTGTCTGTATATAAATCTGCTACATTTTAGTTCAGCCCTTATTTTTCTGTAATTTCTCAATATGATACAAAATGTTTCTATGAAACTGATAAGTAGGTAACACCATAATTATTGGGAGAAGTGTGGCATAGTATGTTAATCACAGATACAACACATACACATATACCTGAAACAAATTTCAGAAGTAAGTTTTTTTTTGAGACAGGATCTCACTGTCATCCAGGTTGCAGTGCATGGCACAATCTTGGCTCACTGCAGCCTTGACTTCCCAGACTCAAGGGATCCTCCCACCTCAGCCTCCCTAGTAGCTGGTACTACAGGTTTCTGCAACCATGCCCAGCAAATTTTTGTATTTGTTTCTGGAGACAGGCTTTTGCAATGTTGCCCAGGCTGGTCTCAAACTCCTGGACTCAAGTGATCCACAGGCATTGACCTCCCAAAGTGCTGAGATTGCAGGCATGAGCCACCACGCCTGGTGCAGAAATATTTATTCTGGTTATGTGCAACGTATCTTTATTAGTTTCTTTTTTGTTATATTCTATAGTGTTCCTTTTTTTTTTTTAGCTAGTCATATAAAATTGGTGGATGGTATCAGTGTATTGGTTGTGATATTGTGCTATAGTTATGAAACATGTTACCTCTGAAGAACTTTGGTGAAGGGTATGAGAGATCTCTGTATTATTTTTAACAACTGTATTTGAATCTACAATTATCTAAAAATTTAAAAAATAAATTAAAACCTATCATAAACTACAAACTTATTTTGTGATTCACTAATGCTTCATCAACAGAAGTTTATAAGATGCTGTGATAGAGATACAATGAAATAGTAATGAGTAAAACAAGGGTGACTGATATCATTATCATTTTTCAATATTATTGTAAAAGTTCTAGCCACTACAATATGATAAGGAAAAGGAAATATTATTGGCAAAAAAAAAACTGGAATAATTTTCAGGTTATAGCATGATTTACATGGAAAAGTGCAAAAAGTATGATTGGAAAATTGACAAAAGACAAGGCAAGATGATTCACAAAGGAAAATATTTGAATAATTTAAAAAAGTAAAACTGTTTTCACTACTAAATAAAATGCTGTTTTTCACTCATAAATAAATGTATTTCAAGAAAATGTATAATATTTGATTTTTTTATGATTGTGGCAAGTATCATCTTCAACTGCCTATGTAAGCAGAAATTGCTACAAATCTTTTGGATAGCAATTGTAAAATTGTTAACTTATATAACTTTAGTTCATATAGCTTGTCCCCGTAAATATTTGCTTTGGAATCCATTCTAAATACATAAAAGGCTTGGGTAAGAATTTATATGACAAATTGTTTGTTACAGCTAAAGTTATGCTAGTAACATAATAAATGTTTAGTCAGAATGTTCAATATTAGGTATCTACTTAAAAACCTACAAAGAGATTATTTACAGCTTTAGCAATGCTTATTACTAAGAGTATTTAATAAGAAGAAAAATACTAAAATATAGTATTAGAGTACTGATAGTTATTTCTGAGCAAAGGCATATAGCTGATTTTCCTGCTATATTTTGCACTGAAAAAATTTACATGACCTGAAGTGGCTGGCTCAAAGTCTGTTCAATAAAAGCACTTAAATTAGTCACAAAGTATCACAGATTGGTTGGTTTGAAAAACAGAAATGTGTTTTCTCATAACTGTAGAGGCTGGAAGCCTGTGATGAAGGTGTCAGCAGGGCTGATGTCATTTGGAGGCCCCTGTCCTTGGCTTATAGATGACTGCCTTCTCTCTGTGTCTTCACATGGTCTTTCTTCCATGCCTGTCTGTCCTCTTCCTGTGAGGTTACCAGTCACATTGGATTAGGGCCCACTTTAACAACCTCATTTAACCTTGACTACCTCTTGAGAGACCCTGTGTCTAAATACATTCACATTTTAAGGTACTGGGAGTTAGGGATTCAATATATAAATTTTAGGAGACATCATTCAGTTCATAACAGTGCTCTAGACAGATCAAATGCTGCATATACACCCAAGCCGTTCTGCTCCTGTGGAAATAGATTGTCAAGGTCAATAATGATAGAAGGTAGATTATTAGACACTGATTTAATGTAAAAGCATGAAAAATGCTGTGGCCTATCAAGGTGGAAGACATGCTGTCCAGGGTCATTGTACAGATACTCGACTGGACTGTCCATCAGAGTACATGAATCTCATGGGATGAACTGGTGGGATGGAAGGCCGATACACAGACTTCCTTCTATGTGTCCTTCAAGAAAAGACACAACAATGTGTATCATCTGTGTACATATCTCTTTGTGATACTGAGAATCCTTTTAGCTGGGCAAGTTCAGTATATTCTCCTTTTATAATGAGAAAAACAATAACCTCAACAAATCGTTATGACTGTTAAAGGCAAGTCACTGTCACACAAAAACTATTGTGTTGTATTGTGTTTGCCATTAAAAATAATGGCAAAAACTGCAATTATCTTTGCATCAACCTAGTATGACTACGTTTCTAAGATAAAGACATAGATGACAGGGGGTTCCACTAATAACCTAACAAATTAAGTTTACCTATATGAATGGTTAGCCTGACTCTAAAGCTTTTCTGTCCATGAGGATTCCTTCCTGAGGGTTCTGGAAGGCAGCTGTTGTATAGATCATTTGAATGTTTTTACTCTTTTTTAAAAAACTTATTTATTTTACTTTAGGTGCATACTACATCAGCATTTCTCTCCATGTTATCCCTCCCCTCCCCTCCCCTCCCTCCCCACCCCCCACTGTCTCTTCCCTACCCCCTCAACTGCCCCCAGTGTGTGATGTTCCTCTCCCTGAGTCCATGTGTTCTTACTCGTAAGACAACAGAGGGAATTTACGTAACGATTTGTCAAAAGGAGATACTAGCTTTCTTCTAAAACTATGTTAAGTGGAGAAGAAGATGAAATGCTTTTGTCAGTCTGTAGCATGTGAATACTAGCCAAAATAAAAGAGAAATATCCTGTTTTCTGCAATGGAGAACTGAAGAGTCTAAAGGAATCTCATCTGGAGGATGGCAGGGCATTGTCTAAATGAAACATCCCCTGCTATCTGAAGCCATGGACAGCAACGGAAAGACTTCCAGGCTTTCAATAGACCCTGAGTTGAGGAGAAGGTCAGTTCACACATTTGAATGTTTGAAAACAAACAGAACACCCACCTCACTCTGCAAAGACACAATCTCCTGAAGTGTTGTCAAATTTCTTCTAAATGAAGTGGCTAGGCAGTTACATAAAAATAAAGGCTATTGAGCATCAGAAAAAAATTTCAATGTTTCTCAGTATTATTTTTGTCACCTCCTTTATAGTAAAACTCTGTTAATGTATATTTTATACACACACAATCATGTGGAAATACATCCTGAGAATCATATCATGAAGCTAATTTGTCATTGTGTGAACATCAGAGTGTACTGACACAAATTCAGATGGTGTAGCCTACTACACACCCGGGCAATATGGTATAGCCTGTTGCTCCTAGGCTACAAACCTCTATAGCATGTTACTGTGCTGGATGCTATAGGCAATTGTAACACAATGGTGAGTGTTTGTGTATGTAAACATAGAAAATGTACAGTAAAAATACGATATGCATCATGTGGTGCATGACTACATAGTCAAATACTATAAAAACATTATTGTCAGTGTATTATACACATTACAATGTATTATAAAGTATAGAAAATAGAAATTAAAAATGTTAAAAGAATATGATCAAATAAATACAAGTACAAATCTTAATACTGAATTCCACAAACTCTGTGATCAGCTAGCATGTTCCCTGGGACATGGACAATCCACTTAAGAGAACTCTGATCCATATTGTAGGTTTAGTGCTTAGGACATTTCCTTCCCTTCTATGGCAATCTACACAGAAGTAGGACTTACACCTGGTAGCTGTGGTTCCTTTTATCTTGGTTCATTTTTTTATCAATCAAAGCAATATTCCATAGTATCATTAAAAAATAACAGTATATGATCTTACTGTCATATTAGGCCTCTCTCTTAATAGCATTTATTGTCAACTTAAATGGGCAGACAAATTATAAGGAGAATATCATCGGAGGATATTTTCCCAGCTCTCTCCTAACAACTCTTAATAGGGGAGTGATTTACACAGTTCTCGTTATAAAAGGCATTGACTATTCCTATATTAAGGTACACGCCACAAAAGAAATTCCAAATCATATATATACGCCTATTCATCCTGGTTAATTAATACCTTTAAATTAGGGAAAATAGGCAGATGGCAGTCTTTAAGCCTATGAACACATTGTGTTCCTCTTTTGATTTTTTTATTTTATTTCTGGCATGAGCAGCTTTATATTTTTTCACCCATTGTAGGTATTTTTGGGGGTTGTTTTTCAGATATGAAACACTGGCAATAATATGACCACATTTATTTTTCAGAAGGACTATCTGTATTTTCCCAGCCGGTGAATCACCTCTGGATGCTGCACTGCAATTCTGATAAATCAATCTGCGACAGCAGCGTGTTTTCCCTTCAAAGAGGAAAGTAAACCCACTGGCATGTGCAAAGACCTTCCTTAAACCCAGCCTTTCCCAGGACTAGAGAACATTTCCAACCCAAGCCCCCACCTGAGGAATACATCACCATTTACATTCTCATGTGAAAGGATATTTTAAAATTCCAGCAGATGAAACAATTCAGGGAAACCAGAATGGAAAAGACAGTGACGTATCTGGCATAACAAACAAGGTGTCCACCAATGTATCACTCAGGCACTGGCTTTTGGTACTGGCAGTCCTACAAAATGCAGTTTCTACCTCACATTGCTATGCCTAACTTAATTTGTTAAGTCATGGTGGAAGACTATTTCAAGTGAAATAAAAGCAACACTTTGCAACCACATTTCACTGCAGTTGCAACATAATCGAGCATTTATTTCACAATAAATGCTACATAATCTAGCATTTATTTCAAACTCAATTTACTAAGGCAACACAAATATAAAAATTAATGCTTTCTAGTCACCACTAAATAAGTGCCTTTGACAAAGATATGTCATACTTGTCTTTTTACCATCAACACTGACAGTTTGTAAAGTAATGGAGGTAATACAACAGTGGTAACACCTTTATACTCATACTGACATCAGTGACAGTATAAAAGAAATGAGTTTTGTTTGTGAGCTTTTCTTCCCAATATCTTACTCATATTTTCCATGAAGTTGATACAACTCTAGTGTTTCAAATAGGCACATTTTTTCTACAAAGTACAGAGACACACTCAATTTAATGCAAATAACAGAGATTATTGTAAGGCTATCAGCAGATACAACATTGGAGAGGCCAGACAACTTGGCTTCAGATAGTCAGAAAAGTCAGGACCATTACTAGATCAGTCCATAGTGTTTTTCATTTTGGGGATTTGCCATTACGTTGACTCAACTATTATACTCGTCTGCTCCACACAGTCAGTTTCTAGCTACCGAATTCAGTTTGTCCTTACCATTTATACTCAACACAGAGGAAATCTGATAGACTCAACTCATATTTCACAGTCTGCTGTCAACTACCCACTGCCCAATGGGCCATTAAGCAAATGGACTTGCACAAAGCAGAGAGCTTTAGGTAAAGTGTTAGATGGAAGGCAAAGTTGGGGTTCACTGGAGCAGAGACTGTGCATCTATTACACCTAGTTTTCTGAATCAACCATCTAGTTGGTTGGATCCAGCCAAAGATTCAGCTTCACTTGTATCCAAAAAGCTTGGGTTCTAACTTCATTGGGGAAGAGCATGCTAATATGGCCCACTCTCACCCCTTTTCTACTGATCCAGTTAATCAATTTCCAATACTAAACTGTACCTAGGCACATATCCTTCTTGTCACCATCTTGAACATAGCTGATGCACATCGTTAATGGCACCTGCTGTAATTGACAGCTTCTTCCCTAAATACCCTCTGAAAGAAACCGATTTTGGCTTAACCACTTTCACCTGGTGACTGAAATGTAACTGTACAAAGCTCCTCAACCCAGAGAAGTGGTTCAGGGGCATTGAGGGTGAGGGGGTTGTATTGTGTTCTAGAGAATATTTGGCAACATCTAAAGACCTTTTCGGCTGTCTCAACTAAGTGAGTTTCTAGTGAGTAGAGGCCAGGATGCTGCAAATATCCTACAGTGCGCAAGACAGCTTCCACAACAAAGAATTATCTGGCCCCAAATGTCAATAGCGTCAAAGTTAAAAAAAAAAAAAACAAAAAACACATTGCATAGAGGCATTCTGAAATTCACATCCCAGAAGAGCACAGATGCAGGCTAATTTTGAACAGACCAGTCTTTGAGTTAGAGCAAATCTTAGTAACTGAAGGAGACCCCTTTTGTAAACATCCAGTCTGGCAGAATTGGCCATCCAAGCAACTGTCACCCTGTATTGCATTCCTGGCCAGTATGTGCATGTTCTGACCTATATACATGCACAGACTCTGGTGGAACTGGGGACGTATGTCTCTTGCCCTTTCTTCTTGCAATAGTGTGAAAAGTAGAATATCCAGTTATGCATTTCCCCAAATATCCTTCCTGTTGCACTCATGGAAACTTAGAAGCCTGATTGTAAATAGGACTCCTCATGCTCAGTTAGGAGCTTACAGATCTAGCCCACCATAATCCTCCACCACTTCAGTGAATTTAGGGAAGACTTCTCAATTTGATCTTCACGAAAGCTTGGAATTCAAATGAAGGGGTTGAATCCAGGGAAGGAGCTAATGTATTTTTTTCTGGGTGATTGCTATATGCCAGATCCAGTGCTGGCTTGAAAAGAATTGCAAAATTGAAATATAACATTCACTGATTAGATAATTACGTCTCTCAAATAAAATTGTGTTTTCCTATGAATGTGTTTTTCCTTTGCACCAATTATAGCGTACAATACCAGAACTATACTTTGTGCTTACTGAGTATTTTCTGAACATGGGAATTTTTCTCAACTCTTTATTCTTTCCAAATGCATATGAGGAATATATTAACACTCCCACACGTCCATCAATTACAGCAAAGTGGCTATTTTTAAGTAAATGTGTGTTTCAAATATGTGTTGGGTTTGGAGGAGAGATAAAAGAGAAATGTAGGAATTTGACAAACTTTCCCAAGTATATCTAAGTCTCCTAATCCCAGGAAAAGTGATTGTTTTATACTTGTTTACTAATGTCTCAATTCCAGTGAAGCTATTCTTGGTTTCCAAAATATTTTGAATCCTGTTTCTGCCTCAATGTCTAGTATATCCTTTACCCATAAGTTTTCCTAAAACATGAATTACAATAAAAAATAATGGCTAATATTTTTGAGTATTTATTTATTTTGAGTATTTATTTATGGCACTTCTGTGTGTCTACTGACTCCATAAACCCTTCAAGGTAGCCACTATTATATTCTCCAAAATGCAGATGAAACAACTGAGGCGCAGTTAGGTCATGGAAGGTTGGATCCTGGCAGACTCTCTCCAGTGCCTAAGCTACTCCAACGTCTCTACTTCTCAAAAGCTTTTGAGTTCTATTTTCATCCTCCTGTGAGAATCCCATCAGCTTTAAGTCTCAGGAATCTGCTCGTCAAGTCACAGCATTATTTCAGACCCTTCTTTGGGCATTCATGGCGCACTTCCTTGTGATTTCTCTGCCATGGTTGTACTGCATATTTAAATATGTGCATGGCTATTAGATAGCGCAATTGTTGAGGGTAGAACTTCCTATGTTCATTTCATCTTTTTTATCTTTCCAGTCTGTCTGCCATTATCGTGACTACCAACTGAAAGCCAAAATCTGTTTGCTTCCAATTAGTATTTCTATGTAATCAAATGGAATTCAGAAAGACTGAAAACATCAACCTTATTCCAGAGGATAATGAAAAAAAGATCCGTTTTCTAACATTAAAGACTTGAAGGTGGACTGATGTCGTACCCAGATTTTAACAGTGGGCCCAGCCAGCCAAGGTTACATGGGGAGGGAGAGAGATAGACTCATTGGTTGGTGGTCAAGCAAGTATACAAGGAACTACTCCTCCAGCTGGCTCCGATTTGGATGATTCACTCTTCCCTTTCACTCTGCTTCCTCTGATTCTTTTCTTCTTTATCACAGTCATAACCACATTGATAGGGGACAGTTTCTGAGAATTTTCTCAGAAAATTCGGCAGAGCCAATTCCTCTTTGTCACCTCACTTACCCTACATCTCTGCTCCTATAACATTTGCTGTTACTTTTTTTGATTCCAAATGAATTGTTGATATTCCTTCCCGGGTCCCATTTCTGAAGATTGTGTGTGTACTTCACTTACATTTATGAAACATCTAATATTCCTGTTCAAACCTAGAAGGGTTAAAAAATACCCTTTAGACAAATATGTTTGTTAGGTGCATGTTTGTGTGTTTGTTGATATAGTAAATAGATATTTGGTTGTAAATATATATAAACATGATTCACAAATACTAGTGATAACCAGGAACCAAAACTTACATTTTTATGAATTACATGTTTGATGTGTTGCTGCACAAACCCTCTATGGCCTTGTTCCCTTAATATTTTTATATAGTGTCTTCTGGAAGCTAAGTTTGCCGTGCTAAGTAATACAAGTTCAGATTTTTCATGCTGCACCGTAAGAAGTCCTCTGTACAACTGAATGACAAGGTCGACTTCAACAAGATGGAATGTTGATATAATCTATAATTTACTTAGTCAATAACAGAGAACAATGATCATCCAACCAACGTGCTACTTGGTAACAAGGTATAATCAAATGGCTAGGGGATGAAACAACTGTATAAGCAAAGTTTTAGAAGGCCAAATTCGGGACTCTGGATCTAAATATTGGACACCATATGCAAATTTTATAGCTCACTCTTCCTGAATAAGAAGTCTTGTGCATGACTTAAATGTCATAAACATTTTACAAGTCTTCGCTAGCAGCAGATTTCCTGTACTGGGAGCTAAAGGGCAAGTGTAAACTTGAGAACATGCTCTACATATGTATGACAGATATTAAAACACACCAAATGACCTTTACAAACATATGAGGCTGACCACTTTTATCCTGAAGATAAACTGCCAGACTGAAGCCACATTTTGATCAAGTCACTGATGTGTAAAATCTGTAGCTTTAAAAATAGAGGGGTAGCCGTCTGCATAATAATATTGACAAGTGCCATATATTGTGTGAGGTACATCACCTTTGTCACCTTTGGACTTTTTTCTCTTTCTAAAATTCCTATCCCAGAAATACGATCTGAAATGCAGTTTATCCAGATAAAATAAATTATTTTTAAATTGAGTTCTAATGCATTACATGAATGTAATTAATTTTACTACTTGATTATGGTCTACATGGCATAATTGCAGGAGCCAAGAGCTTAAAATAAGTTCTCTGACTTCAAAATATATCTTGAATGACTAAGTCAAGCTTATTTTACCTGACTACAGGTTTAAAAGGGAAAGAGGGAGGAGACAAGTGAGAAGGGCTGTTTCACCTTGGGGGATATACCAGGAGAAAGAGACTGAGTATGTCTGGTGGATGAGTGATGGATGGAGAGTAGATTGTGTTTGCCTCTTGGTTTTGATCATGGCCAGATCAAGGTGTAAATATCAAAGACTGCATTCTCCTTTTCACCCACACTTTTGTCTGCCACCCTAACAGAAACTTCCCAAGTGGTTTATGTATTGACAAATTAAAAGAGAGACTCTATAAGCCATAAACACAGAAACCAAAGTTTAAACCCTGAGAAGGAAAACTGAATCTATTTTCTTTACAGTTCAGATTAGTCTAGAACAGTTTAATAATAGCATTAGTTTTATCCACTCAGGAAAATTAACACTTGGAGTGAACAAATCTTGATATGCCAGAACAAACTTCAACCCACCTCAAATGGCATTTTTGTGTTCTTGTGCTTTTTCCGGTGCCATGGAAACACCACTCTCAAGTTAGAATGAAGAAAGTAGCAGACAACACAGAGCCTGAAAATATGAACTGTGGCCTCATATACGTGCCATTTTAAATACCTGGAAATTATGTTTAATTTGAATGGCTATTTCAAGTGGTCTTATTGCCTTGCACTAATTCTAAAGCAAGTGGTTAGCAGGCAAAGAGAACTCTGAAAGCCCTGCTCATCAGTTATATATTCAGAAATCTCAACCATAAAGAGTGTTTCATTCTCTGTTTCAAACTGAAAGCCCAAAGAATGTGAATCTTAAACATACCGTATCTTGAGAATTAAGCTCTTACATATCTGGATACTCACGTTATTTATTTTTGTAAGAAACGTTTTACAAGGCTCCTTTTTAATGTGAGCCGGTAGTGCAGTCTTTCATACGTGGAGAAGATACAAGCCTGAGAGAAGGATTGCTCCTGCACACTGAATGAATTAAGATCTTCAGACGTGCCCTGAGACCACTGTGGAATCTAATACATAACATCAGCAGAGTTTATTTTTCCATGTAACCTTCTTCCAATTACTGTATATTCTAGCACTGCCACTTCATGTAACATGATGTAAAAAATTCTCTATTAAAGTCATAGCAATAAACTCCAGTGCTTCTGGTCCACTTTGCATGAGATAAACATCCCACATGTGTTATTCATTTTAAGTGTATTTCATCTGTGCTTGCTGTCATTCAGGCTAGATAACCAACATAACATTACGGAAAGTAATGTGATACAGAAGATATTATTAGTGTTATTATTTTATCTGGATTTTTAATCCAGCTTGCAAGAATGTTTTTCATGTCTGGAAAATAAAGAGACTGTGATCCTATCCCTGTACAATCTGTTAATAGCAAGCATTGAGGAAATGTAATTTGTCTGGTTCGATAACTTTGTCAAGGGAGTTTTAGAAACTACTCTGAAAATTACCTGTAATCCACTTGGGGAAAAAAAAAAAAAAGACGTAATTTTATAAAAGAGAGGAACTTTCTAACTGGATATGGCTACTTGTATAAAGACAATCATATAACTTTTTGAAATTATATGCACCTAAATATTTCAGTGAATATTAAGTGTGTGACTTTATGAAAAATCCTGGAGTTTGTTATTTCCACGCTGGGCCAAATTTTTATTTCATTCTCTGCATTTTACCATGAACTTTTTTCATATTTAATTAGTATGACATTCATTTTTCATATACTGTCTTGCCCCATTGGCTGATTTTTTAAAACAATATGTTTTATCCACTAGATTAGAAAACTGCAATAAAACTAATATCTTAGTACATGTTTCTAGAAGACTTAAAATATTACTTGGAACGCAGAATACTTGAAACTAAGTAGATTATCTCATGCTAATTTTCACATTGAGCTATATAGCTCTTTCTGTTTCCTTCTCGGATGTGCAGTATCTACTGATTCATTAGTGTATTACTTGGGATGGTACATAGTACATCATCAATTAATGTTTATTGAATTAAATTAGTGCTCAATGTTTACTCATTTTGTGGAATACCCAAAAGTATAATAAGAATTTCAGTACTCCCATGCATTTTAAAGGTATGTTTTGGCAGTAAAATATTTGACTAGTTGATATAGTTTGATGTGTGTCCCCAGGCAAATCTCATATTGAATGTAATCTCCAATGTTGGAGGTGGGGCTTGGTGAGAGGTCATAACATTGGATCATGGGGGCAGATTTCTCATAAATGGCTTAGCACCGTCACACCTGGTACTGTCCTCATAATCATGAGTGAGTTTTCATGAGTTCTGGTTATTTACAAGTTTGTAGCACTTCGCCCCTCACACTCTTGCTCCTGCTTCCCCCGTGTGACATGCCTGTTCCCCCTTCACCTTCCACCATAATTGGAAGCTTCCTGAGGCCTTCCCCGAAGTAGATGCCACTATGCTTCCTGTACAACCTACAGGACTGTGAGCCAATACAAGAATTTATAATTCTTATACATTACCCAGTTGTAGGTATTTCTTTATAACAATGCGAGAATGGACTAATATACTGATCAAAGATGTTATATTCTTCACAATTTCTGAGTTACCATGGCATTTGTTTCTAAACACAGCTGAGGATTACTTACTTCATTTAAATGTTAGTTTTCCCCAACTTTCATATAATTATTATTTAACACAAATGTTATTTATATGAAAAGAGAGATTGAAATAGTATCAATGTTGAGATATACAAATCTTGGACAGAGTAGGACTTTTTTCTATATCATATAAGGCCTCTACTGAGGGCAATTTAATCTGAATTAAATGACTATATAAAGGAAAGTATGTATATACTAAGTTTCTTCTTATTTGCATGATTGACTATTCCTCAATTCTGCTTGTGTTTATATTCTTTCTTTAGCTCCTGGAAAGGACATATATGTGTGCTGATACAGCAGGCGATAAAACAGAAAATATTGGCATACTATGCCTGAGTTAATAATGTGAAAAAAAGTACTCTATTTTCATATAAATTTTTATTTTTATTGTTATTATTTTTCATTTTTGTAGAGACAGAATATCACTATATTGCCCGGTTGGTCTTGAACTCCTGACCTTAAGTGATTCTCTTGCTTCAGCCTCCCAAAGCGCTGGGATTACAGGCATGAGCCAACATGTCTGGCAAATACAGGCTATTGAGAGCCTTAATTCAATTGGATATTACACATTATTATGAGACCTCAGGCTTCTGTATCAGAAAGAAGAGAATACCTTTCTCTGGACATATAAATAGGGAATCGATAATAAGTTATGATTTGTAATAATATTACTAGAAGTAATTGTTTGCTAAGAAAACAAAACTCCCAATTTTAAATATACATATTGAAAATGTGATTTACAAAGCAAATGCCATTGAATTTTTATGTCTTCACTTTCATATTGAATTAAGTTCCTCTTAAGCACTGATACCCCTCACCCAGATTCTAGGAGCTATTACAGTTATGCCATAAATATGATACTTTATGACTTCGACATAATGCATGCAGTAAGCCTTAGGTGAGCTGGGACTAAATGAAGTTCGTTATTTTTTCACTACTGTACTATAAAATGCATTTTAGGTCCTGTCTAGGTAATTTATGTCTCAAAATCAGATGTAATCTTTTCAAAGAAGTAAGGTGAAATATTGGGGGAAAAGCACCAGCTGCAATATTTCCAGCTTTCCATTTGTGAACTGTGTTCTTGGAGCCCAGGGAACGTGGCAACACCATTAAGATTTATCGATCTGTTCCCATCGTTACACTGTAGACAGACAGACTGGGGGTTTGTAGTTTACACATTTCTGTGAATTTTCTTGGTTTTGATTGTTTTAAAATGAAGCTAGAGTTTCAAAAAGATGTAAAATTGATGCTCTCTGAGGTCCTTCAGGCTTTTGTGATACTAGCAGGGAAAGTGGTGATTGGAGCTGCACCACACACTTCTAAGCACCTATGTAAAATCAAGGCAGGACAGTGGGAAGGCAAGAAACAGTGCTGAAGGGCAGATCATGGCTGCGGCCACTTCCAGACCCTGCAGGCATGTGTTCGTTCATGTTACGTTAGCTAGAGCTTCCTTAGTTTTTGTGCTAAAGTGTCTTATATTCACTCTTTCTTTTATTCTCCTTCTAATAAACACAAAGGGTGTGTCCTATAATTCCATCTTGCAGATGAAGAAATTGAGACTCAAATAAGTTAAATAACTTGCTTCATGCCACAAAGCTATCAAGAGGCAAAGATGACATTCAAATCTAGCTGTGACCCTGAAATTAGTATTTTCATTGATTAGAGGTCAGGGTCACTGTTCCCCAAATACAGTGTTTGATTCAGTCTGTACCTCTGGGATCTTAAGCTGTTTTATTCTTTTGTCAAATAAAGCAACATAGGGAGAACCCATCTCTACAAAAAGTAATGAAAAAAAAATTAACTACATATGGTGGGACACACCTGCAGTCTTAGCTATTCAGGAAGCTGAGGCAGGAAGTTTGCTTGAGCCTAGGAGTCTAAGGTTATAGTGAGCTATGATCATGCCACTGCACTTCAGCCTGAGTGACAGGGCAAGGACCCTTCTCTAAAACCAAAATTTAAAAAAAAAAAATGTTGTTACCAACTCAGCCTTGATCTGAGAATGTTTGACAGGTCTCTTCCCAAAAGCTCCATTCTCTTATTTTTTATTTAATTTGGTTGTAGGAAAGCGGATCCTGACCCAAGTAAATGACTTATTCTTTTCACTGTAGACCATGAAGTTTAATTTTTACTTTTTATGAATGTCAAAAACAAAAGTCTGAACTTCATGTCACTAAACAAAAAAATCGTAAGTTTAAAAGAAAGGCTATAGTGTAACCAGAACGCAAAGACAGATCAGTGGATTATTTTCCAGACCAGCTATCTAGAGGGTTCTGAGGAGACCCCTGAAAACACACCTCCTTCCCTGCTTGAGAGAGTCATCCAGATTCAGTTCCTTCTTTTAATGTCCCCAGAATAAGAAACTACAACACTTTGGCTATTTGCTGCATTTTCAGGTTCAGGAATCAGATCAGTCAGAGTTCAAATCCTGACTCCACACTCAGAAGCTGTGAGTCTTTAAACAGTTAACCTTAAGACTCAGTTCCTTTGTCTTTAAAACAGGAATGATGATTATATCATAGTGTCCAATTCTTTCCTTTGGGCTCTCAGTTTTCTAGTTTCGGCAGAACTGTGGATGCTGCCATTTGAAATGGATCCTGCGCTCTGTATTGCCAATATAAGCATGTGAGGCAATAGCTTCTCCAATCACTGCTAGGAGTGATTGGAGGAGTGATAGGAAGGGATGGGGAAGTCACATTGCAAGTAGTAGAACTCTGAGATTGAACCATTGGTTGCTGTCCTAAGAGGTGGGAAAATGCACAGTAGGAGTTGAGATCACAGGGAACAAAGATGACCTTTTTGCATTGTCCTTGGTCCTAGGGACCATTCCACCAGCCGTGACACATGCTCAGAATCAAATACAGGTTTGATGTGTGTGGGGTCAGTGCTGAAACAGATCACTCAGGACTCTTTAGCAATTTATTCTAAAGACACACCTAAAAACAAGCTTGGTCCCTATAATGAAATAGCTTTCTTAGGGGATGCTTTTGGAGTAATGCTTTCGATTTAGTTAAGCACTCTGCCAACTAGGCACATACCAGATGCCTTGGTAGAAGGGTGGATGGAGCCCAGCTATCAAATACCTGCAAATTACAACTTGCTTGTAAACAGATTCTGTGACATGCTGAATACAGTTTTCTCTTAAAATTGCCTTTGTTATTCACAACAAATCTTCTTCCCAGAGGCTTCTCCTGTCAACCCAACCCTTGGAGAACTGCCCAACCGTCAACACCCACCCTTTTCCTAAAATCTTTGTTTTAAAGATGAACACTACCTTTGAAGACTACAAAGAAGTAAATCCAGATATCATCATAAATTGTTAAAAAAAGTAAATCCAAATGAATATAAATAGCTATCTAAGAGGCAAGATGCAACAACACATATTCTCCAGGCCAAAAACAGTGATTAAAATCCAAAGTCTTTCCTAAGACACTCTGATTTTAGTGAGCAGGGCCAGAAGATGCATAAAAGGACTAACATTACCCAGAGATAGTTGAGTTAAAAGATCTTAACTCCTTTTTATCTCTACATGATGTCTAAAATCTAATTGTATTCAATTCCTATTGCTGCTGTAACAAATTACCACAAACTTCATGGCTTAAAAACCACACAGATTAATTATCTCACAATTCTGGAAGTCAGAAATTAAAATATCAAGATGTTGGGAAGACTGCATCCCTTCTAAAGGCTCTAGGGGGAAATTTACTTCCTGGCGGTTTCCAGCTTCTAGAGGTTGCTGTATTTCTTGATTCCTGGATCCTTCTTCCATCCCCAAAGCTCATCAATCCAACCTCTGCTTCTGTTACCTCTCTCTGTGACTACAATCCTCTTGTCTCCCTCTTCAAAGGACCCTTGTGATTGCACTGGGTCCACCCAGGTAATCTAAAACAAGTTTGTCTAACCCTTGGCCCATGGCCATATATGGCCCAGGATGGCTTTGAATGTGGCCCAACATAAATCTCTAAACTTTCTTAAAACATTATGAGATTTTTTAAAGCTCATCAGCTATCATTAGTGTTAGTGTATTTTTTGTGTGGCTCAAGGCAATCCTTCTTCCAGCGTGGCCTAGGGAAGCCAAAACAGTAGACACCCTCATGTAAAATTATCTCCTCATCATAAGATCCTTAACATAAGAACATTAACAAAGTCTCTTTTGCCATGTAAGGTAACATATTCGCTAGTTTCAGGGATTAGGATATAGATGTCTTTGGAGGGCCTTTATTCAGCCTACCACAGTATCTACTGAGTATGTACAAGTCACTCCTTTCTTCTATTTTAAATATCGAGTATCTCTTATGATGTAAGGAATCTATAAGGTTTCAGTGATGCAAAATTGAATAAGACTTTGTCCCCATCTGTAAGAATAAGAAAATCAGCCAATACTTACTGAGCTTTTGATATGTGCTAGACACTCTGGCTACTGAATTCAACTCACAAGAAGCCTAGGAGGTAGGCCCTATTTCTTATTCCATTCCTGTAGATCAAGAAATTGAGTCACTGAGAAGTTAGGTACTTTTACAATTTAAACAACTGGTAGAAGGTAAAATCAGGATCTAAACCTAGGCAGCATGTCCCTGGGCCTGCCACTTACCTACACTGCTGACAGATGGTCCCCTTGACAGTTCAATATTCACTTCTTGTCAGAATAAATCATTCAGACTTCAGCTAGCTCTCAGAAGAGTTTCTGGCACATAGCAAGCACTCTGTAAATCCTGATGATGGCAATCGTGATGGTGACAGTCGTTATGGTAATGATAACTTGAAAAATAAATTGGCTCCCTTTACTGGGGAATGGCTTGACTAAGGAAAGGCCAAGCTCTTGTGCTCCTTACTCATCAGCACTGCTGGGGTATTACATCAATATATAAAGGGATCAAATATAAAGTTTGAGAAGCCCGGTGGTCCTGTAAATGAAGAAGAGTAGTCCGTTCTTGGTTGCCATTTTTAGCTGAAGTCTCTGGTATCTGCTAATGTAATGAGAAAATGTGTTTGTCCTATGGCTTTCCTAATTATCAACTAATTAAGAAAATGATGGATAACCACTGTCTCTTCCCAGTAGTATAACAAGGTAGGTGGGCCAGTGCCCTAAGCAAAGGGGTGTGATGAATACACAGCATGGCATCTGCCATTAGCAGCATCATCTCAGCTCCCAGCACAGCAAACCCAGCCAATCTTTTAAAACACCCAATGATTAGATTTACTCTAAATTATGCCCCCTCTCATGTATCCAAATCCAGGAAATTCTACATCATCTCACACTTAAGCTAAATATATTGAAGTACACAAATTAACATCTGAGTTTATTAGCAGCAGCAGCAAAAGGAAATGTCTACAAATTCAAGCTCAATCATGATAATTGAATTTCTATTAACCACCCTGGGAGGTATAGTTTTGTTAACAGGGAAGGAAAGAAAGTCATTTTTGTTGCTGCCATGACAAATGGCCCTCCACAGAGATAAATTCCAACATTCTGAGTACATTATTTATTTTCCAGAGCAACTCCACCCACACTCCTGTCCCTCCAATGGTTTTAGATTTGAATCTTGTGTTTTATTTCAAAAACATCATTCTACTTTGTTTTCACCATATTAATCTTTAATTGTGAGTCTATGATAATGAATAGTATTCAACCTTTTGAACAAAGGTATTAAAGCAAAAATCTCACCATTTATAGATAGGATGATGCTGAAAATCACCTTATTTGATTAGATCTTCAGTTCAAATATAAGCTGGAAAAGCACATGCATAATAATTGTAATGGTTATTCAAATAGATCAGAAATGCTTGAAGCTCATATCATTGAGTGGATTTGAAGGCACATTTCTAAAAACATTTCCAGGTATATCTGGCATTTATTCATTTGACAGTTACTTGTTGAGTGATAATTATATTAATGGCAATATGCTATGGGAGGGGATTTATCTATTAATATATTAAGAGTGAAAATGAGAATGGTAAATATTCCAGAAGATTTGATGGGAGAATTAGGTTTTGGCAAGTAATTTTAAAGAGTGGAATTTAGAGTGAAGATGACATGGGAAGAATAGTCCAGACTGATAAAACATCAGGAGTAAAAGAGTGACAAAAGCAGGCTGGTGCAAAAATCTTGAGAATTGTGAATGTCAGATGATATGGTTTAGCTGTGCCCCCACCCAAATCTCATTTTGAATTGTAGCTCCCACAATTCCCTTGTGTTGTGGGGGGTAGTCCCAGTGGGAGGCAATTGAATCATGGGGTCAGGTCTTCCCCATATCGCTCTTGTGAGAGTGAATAAGTCTTATGAGATCTGATGGTTTTATAAAGTACAAACTCTCATCTCTTGTCTGCCACCATGTGAGGCGTGCCTTTCACCTTCCACCAGAGTTGTGAGGCCTCCTCAGCCATGTGGAACTCTGAGTCCATTAAACCTCTTTCTTTTGTAAATTGCCCAGTCTCAGGTATGTTATTATCAGCAGCCTGAAAATGGACTAATACACCAGCATAAAGATTCTGGACCTTTGATAGGTAATGGAATGCTCTACCCAGGAAACTCATTATGTTTGAGAGGTACAAGAGGAGGTGAGGGGGCCCCCTCCTTGTCAATCTTTTGTTCCTTGCATTCTAGACATGTAGTTAGTAGCAATAGGATCATGGGTGTATTCTTTTCCTATATCTGCTATTAACAAATTACTAAAAACTCGGTGGGTTAAAACAACACAAATTTTTCTTATGGGTCTGAAGGCCAGAAGTTTGGCCTGGTCTCAGTGGGCTAAAATCACGTGTCTGTGGGGCCGTGCTCCTTCTGGAGGTCCTCAGAAATAATCCTTCCGCTTGCCTTTGAAGCATCTGCAGACTACCTGCTCCCCTTGGTTCATAGCCGTCCTCCTCTACCTTCAAAGTCAGCAACATATGCCTGGGGCCTTCTCACACTGCTATCTCTCAAATTCCCCTTTTCTGCCTCTCTCTTCCACTTTTAAGGATCTGTTTGATTACATTGGACCTACCCAGATGATCCAAAATAATCTTCTTATGTTAAGGTCAGCTAACCAGCAGCTTGTATTCCATCTGCCATCTCAATTCCCCTTTTGCCACATTCTGTATCATACTCACACATGACAGGCATTGGGTTATGGCTGTCTTGAGGGGTGGGGGGTTGGCATTATTCTTCTTATCAGTCAGGAAAGGAACTGATTTGAGGAAATGATAGTGAGGTAGACTTTGAAATTCTGACCTGGTGTTTTTTAAGTGGGAAAAGTTTCTAATAATTCATGATAAAATGCTTGTAACTTTTAGTCGGCCCCCGACAAAACGAGCCAATAGTTTGTACAGGAAACACCATGAGCTTGGGGGTAACTTTGGCCACATTCTGTCATTATACCCACTTGAGTATTAAACATTGGACTAAGCCATTTTCATAAATTATCTCATTAAAAATTCACAAGGACTGACAGGCACATCATTCTGTTCCACAAAGCCAGTTTCTGGTGCCAAAAAGGTTGGGGACCACTGGTCTAAATCTTGCCCTAAACTCCATAAAGGTATATTCAACTACCTTACAGATACCTCCACTTTCTACTAGGATTTATGAGGAATCTCAGTAGAACAAGTTCAATGCTGAACTAATAACCTCTTCGACACCTCCCTGTCTCATTCTCTCATCTTCTTCGTTGAGTCCTTCCCTGACCTCCCATTTGAAGTAGCATACTCCCTTTCCTTTCGTTTCTTGCTCTATTTTTCTTAGCTGTAATTATCCCTGTCTAACATACTGTCTCTTACACTAGTTTATTTATTGGTAGCCAGTAACTCTTCCATAAGGTGAGTTACTTGAAGGCACAAATTTTCTTTTACTTTTCTTTTTTTTTACTTTCTGTTTTTACAATTTATTACTGTATTCTCATTCTCTAAAATAGAGTGCTTGGTGCATTTTACATAAATATATACCCCAGATCCAAATATATAAAATGAATAAAAGAGGAGCTACTCTAGTTAAAGAGAATGAACATGCCTGGAGACAATGCCATGCAGCCACCCACCTGTCCCAGAAAGTTCTTTGCAGAAGTAGTGTCATTTTAGGATCTTCTAATCTGTAAGCACATTGGAAGCCCCATCACTTATTATATAAGACATATTAAAATGTATCAATATCCCACATTAAATGTACATCTCTGCTGTAAACTTTTGACTTTGGAATTAGTCGGCTAAGCCTAAGTGCTTAAAGTTAATTTTGGCTTCTTACTAATCATTGTCCATTTTCTGAAAAACATGAAAGAATGAGGGTATCTAACCTGTAAACTCTTTTCGGCTATAATGACCTATTTAGAGTTACTAAATTTAACACTTAATATAGTTGAAAACTGTAATCTAAAATAGACATTTCATGAAATATTAATTAATGTCAAACCAACATTATAATGTTTATATTCTGGAGCCAATAAGTTTCTTTATCAGAATTTTTAGTTATCCGCTGGAAGCTTTGGACAAAGAGGCCTGTCCAGAACTAAAGGAACACAAAGCTTTCTTAAAACTATGTGCATAGGGAGAGACTGGTGTGTCGGGAGTTTGGGAAATTAACTTGGAGACAATATGCAGAGGCACTCTAATTAGACTTGCTTACAAAGACAGCTAAGGGTGATGACATCTATGGAGTGTACTACTGAGATTGCCCTGTCTGAGAGAATCTGCCTTTGGGAGGGGCATCATCCCAGCTGAGAGCCTGGAGTTGCAGGTACCTTCAGGATCTGCCCTAGCTTTTGAGCTGAGGCTGTGCTCTTCTTAGGCAGCTCTCAGACATTGACTGTGCATAGTGACGGCATTAGCCTGGCCATTTCTGTCTACGGTGGACCTCTCGCCTGGCAATATTTGTGCTGGAGCTCCCCCATGCTGCCTGGGACTTTCTCAGTAGTGCACTGCATCAGAGACTCTTTCTAACCAGCCCTACTTTCTTCCTTCCCCCTCTTCTTTCACAGGGGTCAGGCCGATGATGGTTGGAAAATCTTCTTGCCTACTCCTGCTATCTCTTCCTCTTTATCTTTCCGAGGCATTGATCTCAATAAATTTCTCATACTTTTCTATCTTGACATCTGCTTCCTACAGGATGAAACTGTCAGAAAGACATCGATTTAAGTATTTTGCCTGGCTTTTAAAGTCAACATCAACTAGACCAATAACACCTATTCAACCTGATTTCTTAATCTTTCCCACTATAACCTTCCTTTGCAGGCAAGCAGACTTCTACACAGGATGGTGGTGCTGTCTCTAATGTATGCTTTATTTATTTAGGCCTCAGCTCTTACCCTGTTTTTGGTCCTCCGTAATTTCATGTACTCAATTCCTAGTATCTCATAATTCAACTTAATCCCATACCCTTTGTGAATCCTTCTTTTATTATCCCAATCACAAAGGATTTATAAAGTCTCAAGATTCTGTTATATTTAGAGGAAATCCTCATGGTCCACCTCTTAAATATCTCAACAGTTTTATCTATTTAATTTTAATATTTTCAAGATCAATTAGTAAATCTTTTATATTCTTTTCTCTCATCAGCTAGTAGATTTCTAGGTGCTAGTATATTCTTAAAATGTTTTTATAGATGGTTTCAGACTTAGGGGCCAACAATTGAAATGCTTGGGAAATGATTGAAAGGAACTAAATTCTAATAACAGCTACTATCAGATACAAAAGAAAAGAGCTGGACCCCAGAGCTCATAAAGAAACAGTCGTGTTTCTAATTAAATTTCAGACTTGTTAGGAACTTGTATGGTGATTCAATGATAATGAGAAGTCTGGACACTGGGAGGAAGTGTAATACAGAAGTGGCTTTATCATATAAATCACATTAGACTTAAAAAAAATCACATATGACCTTGACCGAAGCAGTTTTATTAACTGCTCTGCTAATGCAAACCACTTTCTGAAGGAAGGGAGAAACACAAATAATCTTTGTCTTATATTTTTTCAAAGTCACGATTTATTTAATGAATCCGAAATGGATCTTTTTTCAGGAAGTAATCTTGACAAACATATGCTTATCTCCTTTTGACAGCAACAATAAACTGAAAGTCAGAAAAGCAAGGGTTAGGAAGAAAAGACATTTGTGAACTAAGTGTGTGTGTGGCTCTGCAAGCCTGGCTCTAAGTGTTTCTGCTCATGGACTAGACCTGATTAGCTGGGGAAAGTAGGATGTATCATCGCTAAAGAAAATGAGGGATCTTTTGTAAGTCTTGTTTGCCTTCTGGAGGGCATATGACTCAATGAGCCAGTAGTTATTCGACTTGTGGGAAAAAAAATAGTGTGTTAAAACCTGGCACTCAAAAGCCAGCTGCCCTTCCGGAGGCTGACCAGGCAGGGGTCGAGAAACTTGGAGCCTTGAGCTCCCTCAAGAAAAGAAAGATCATGACACAGGAAGAACACAAATAAATTTCAGGGCAATAGTGTAGGAGCTTTACTTCCTGATGGTTTCTTTCCTCTTCTATTTTTGAATTGGAACAATGTATTAATGAAAAACTCTTTATAGAAAAGAAAGTTCTGCCCACTCATAATTGCAAGACCAAGCTGATTCATGGAAATTTGGTATTTAATTTCTTTTGAGAGTCTTTTTTTTTCCTCTGTGACACCATAAACTTTCCGTATGGTGAAGTCGATTTAGTGGCTATAAGAATAAATTACATTTTCTACCATTCTCATTTTATATGTAGTTCATCTTTTTTTCATATTTTCAAAACTTGTTAATGACAAGGATCTGCTTCTCCAGCAGAATGTCTTACTTTAATGAGGAATTTCTGTCAAAATGAAATGATCATTAGGACCAAATTATTTTTAAGATGATCTTATTTACATAAATGTATATAAAATCTCATCCAAATACCTTACTTTTACCTTCTCAAAAAGAGATGGAGCTCTGATTCTTGATGATAATCTCTTGATGAGCTTAATACATGACAATCACACACAAATAGTGGTTCAAGTCTCTCTCCTTTACCCATGTCGCATTCCCTAATTTGGGCTGAAGTTAGGATTAGAGAATTCACTGGTACTTCTACGATCTCTGCAATGACAGGTGTTGTTTATTTAGAAGTTATGGTCATAGTTTATATGAAACACATTGGTGAGGATTAGAGTCTTTTCAGTTATTGCCAAGGAGGAGTTCCAAAGTCAAGTTCAGAAAACAAGAGTCCACACCCTTCTGTTTGTGGAAAGCAGAAATGAAAGCATCCTTATCTTTCATAAGAGATTTTTTTGTAGTACCTGTTCTACAAAAGTAGTTAAAGAAACATTAAATAAAACTTCTTAACCTATACTCTAAAAGAAACCGGTTATGCCCATTATCCTTTTGCTTTATTAGAACTTATACAAATTGAAATTGGTTTTATCAATGAGGTTCTTTGTCTACCTTGTAAGTCATGGATTTTTTAATGTTTTATTCATATCCTAAAAGTTACACTGTGATAATACATTTATAGGCATTTAAAACCTGAATTTGAACTAATATCAGCAGCTATACCAAGTTGAGCTAATATACCTAAATAAATAAGCAATTTATTTATATCTGAATATACTTCAGCAAATCAAAAGAGAGTATTGTTCAAAATCACAAAAACTTTCAATAAAATGTCCTTCTAGGTAATAAATATCATGCAAGATAATGCAAGCAATGTGTAATCTTTAAAAAACACACCCTAGGTGATAATTGAGAAATGATTCCACTACTATTGTAATTCAATAATATATTGTATTTGTTTCACATGCTTTGACTTTAAATAAAACAAAAACTATTGTCACTTTTTAAACAATATCTCTTAAAACATGACCTTTTTGGAGAATTTAACGCACAAGGTAAACAAGTCGTACTGAGCTAGTCATGCCTATGATAATAAAGATGCAACACATACAAATTTAAATTTGGGCCAAAATAAAAAGGAACTGTATTTTCCAGAAATTTTAGATTCTAAAAGTAGTGATATTTAGCCCCTCGTATACAGCTTCTAAAGACAAAAACCAATAGCTAGTATGTAGCACAATTCCTAACAGTCATGGAATTCTTCTCCTCTGGGCTCCCAAGGCCGGGACATGAATTTGAACCATGCTACAGACTGACTCAAATAACACTTTTAGAATTCTGATATATTCTGCCAAAGCAAGTTGTAATCATACCAGTATTACTAATCTGCTACCCAACATCCTCCAAAGGTGTTAATCTACTCAAACTACTGGGTAGGGCAATATAAGTACTGTCCAGTAAGTGAAATTAATCTTTACATTTTTTCTAAATGATTTACCAACTTGGCTTTGATAACTCTATGGCTTAATGGACATCACTGGCTTAACCATCATTTCTTTTGGAGGCAATCACTGTGGTTTGAATGTGTCCCCCAAAGTTCATACGTTAGCAACTTAATTCACAGTGCAACAGTGTTGAGAAGTGGGAACTTGGAAGTGATTAGGTCATGAGGACCCTACCCTCATGAATGGGTTACTGTCATGGTCATGGGAGTGGATTTGTCATGAAAGTGAGTTTGGTGCCCTCTTGCCCTCCTTTTTCCTTCCACCTTTAGCCATGGATGATGCATGCAGTGTGAATCATCCACCAGACACTGGGGCAACATGCTGTTGGATTTCCCAACATTCAGAACTGTGAGTCAAATAAATTTATGTTCATTATTATTTATCCCATCTGTAGTAGTAGTATGTTATAGCAGCATAAAATAGACAAAGACAATACCCTTGAATATATGCTTTAAATGTAACCATACAGATTTTACTTCATTCCAGGGACAAGTCTAGACAGTGAAGTAAAACCAAGAGGAGTGTGTCTAGGAAGAATGGAATGAGAAAAAGAAATCTTCCAGTGATTTTGAGGCTTTGTGTGAAGCAGAATTTCCCAGGGGTGCTTAATAACTCAGAATCTGGGTTCTGACATCAAATAATTCTGATTGAGAAGCCCAAGACTAGGATTAAGTTTCGGAAGCTGAATATCTAACAAGCACTTAGTGTGATAAGTCTGATGGATCTGAAGTCCATCCCTCAAAGATCTCAGCTTCAAGTAAATGAAGGCTTCCATCCCTTACCTAACCCCAACTTCCTTTTAAAAATAACCTTTGAACTGTGTGTTCTTGAAGACAGTAGGTAGTTGACTCATCTTCTCTCCCAAGGGCACTAATTGACATTTATCTTCTGCACAGTCACTTCCACAGCCCACTCATTTAATGATGGCACAACCCTGTGGTTAGAAGCTTCATAAATGAAAATATACACAGCGTTGGTGGCCTTTTATTTATATACTCATTTCAAAGAGAAGTCAGAGCAGTGAGCTGTGCGCGGTCTGTTTACTAAACAAAGTTTAAGCAGTGGGCATAGACAGAGATCCTTTCAGCTTAATGTCTGCCAGATGATTAAAAAAGTTTGCAGCTAGCTTCCTGCTCACAACCTAGCCAGCAAGCCAGTAATACCTGTAAAATAATTAGGATACAACATGTGCTTAATTTATTCCAAACATTGCAAGATTTTCACATTAGCATTAATGGCTTGCTTATAGTGGAACCCTAGAGGCAACACAACATAATAAGAGGCTAAAATGTTGTAGCTAAAAAGGATGTGTGAAAAAAAAAATACTGTTTGTTGTGTTCTCTACCAAAAGATTGTGGTTCAATGTTCATATTGTTCTCTCCAGACAGTACTAATTTGTTTCCAATTAAAAGAAAATAGATTGCAAATGACTTCACAGAGCCGCCTGGTCAAAGGAATAAGGTCTGGTTTATAATGTTGCCTCAGGAGCAGCTATTTTGCTGTAGGGTGCAATTCTAGCCCTCGGTTTTGCAGAATAGCTGGGTCTGAAGAGAGGAGTTAGAGTTACTCTGGTGATGGAATTTATTGTGTTGCTGAAGCTGGTTATTATCCTCAATTTAGGTAGTTTGCAGAAGCTTACAGGTCTTTGTGGAGGATAGAAATTAATAAACACGCATCTCAATTCATATTGAGTAATTGTTAATACTTAACCGCATTTTTAGTAGTGTAAAGCTTTCCAACCACCTCCTTGTCATGAGAGGGTAATTGTTTCCTTATGATCCTGATCTCTTTGATATCTGGACAATGAGCTCTGAGGCGGGCATCTGATGAAGTAGAAGGAGACAGGGAGAAAGGAAGTGTTCTCGGAGATATGATAAAAGGCACTGAAGACTTGTGACCCTTTCTGACCTCTGACAAGTAAAAATTGTAAAGTACCTCTCATTCCTCATGTTTGCATTAAAGTCCAGGAAACAACAGAAATGTGGATGGTGCCATCTGGAAAGGGAAATTTCTTACATCTAGAGAATTAAGACATACACAAAAGTTTAGCTCACTTGTATTCTCTTTACCTAATTTACACAAATTCCTATACACATTCTTTAGAGAGAAACTGGATCTCCATGGTTTGAATGGATCTATCTGGAATTAATCAGCTCTATGCATTAAGAGCTACTGGTCAAAGTAATGACTTTGGAATAAGAAGTGAATTGTCTCTAATAAGAACAGTCAGCTGAAGTGGGTCAAGTACTGGAACATAATGAACTCAAATAGGTGTTCCCCTGAGCTCTGATTGGCTACCAGTGAGGACTATGCTTATAGCAAAAGAAACAAATCCCAACTCAAACTTATTTAAGCAAAACAAAAGGGATTATTGCAACAAAAGGATTATTTTGGAAGAAAGAGAACTCGATTTGTCTATGTTTCGTGAATATGGATATTCAACTTCCTGGATCTTTATAGAGGACAGAAACCAATGTGTACAAAGCAAGCACGCATACCTCATTGTTCTTTTAAAGTCATTTCTCTAAAAGGTAAATTATGTTAAGAAAAATTATTCAAAACTTTAAAATAAAGAAAACGTGGGCAGCATATTGTTTCAATGCTTTATGGGAAAATGGAACTACCCAAGGCCTTGTTTAATATTGATTAAAGATCTCAGTTTAGTGAGGTTACATGTTGGCATGCAGATTTTTGTCCAGTAGAGGTGCAAAAAATTTTTGCCTGGTAGGAAAAATAATCACAGAGTTATGGCCTATTCTTCTATACGATACAGGACAATTAGGACAATAATCAATTCTATATCTAATCCAGCAATCTTATTCTAATTTCCTCTCATTTAATTGACTATAAATACTTGGATCCACAAATATTCTTTAAACTGATTTTAGCATCTTACTTGTTCTGTCACTAATTAAAGAGTTGAATAACATCTTTAATAAGGGTTTATTTTGCATTTGCATGGGAGCCATGATTTTACCTTTCAGCAAATTATACATTAGCAATAACTAAAAAGTATTTGTTGTACAGTTACTGTTGAGGCACACGCTAATCTTAGTATGCAAATGCTTTTTAGAAATTAGTTGCACACTACAATTTCCCTAAATAGATCTTGTTCTCTTTGGAAAAATAGACTGCTTGTTGTTGTCCAACAATCTCAGGTTTTTTTCACGTCTCTGGGGTCTTTGAATTTACTGTTCCCTTTGCTAAGACTTCTCTGCTTCCAAATGCACATGTGACTAACTGCTTCATTTCTTTCAAGTCTTTTAAGTTCCTTCTTGGAGAGGTCTTCTTGATTACTCAATCTGAAGCAAGATCTATATAATGTAGCCTAATTTATTTTTCTTTACAACACAATTACTTGCCATATATCTATTTGTTTATTATCTGTGGTCCACCATTAGAATATTAACTTTATGAGATCAGGAACCTTGCATATTCACATGGTTTTACATTTTTGTATTTATTGGTTTCCTGGCAAAGTTTATAATCTTTGACACAATGTGTACACACAGCTGGTAGGAAGGCAGATAGATGAATTTATAGGCAATACAAGGAAATCACATGTATAATAAGCTCAAAATAAAACAAACAATAGTAACAGAAACTTCTGAGTATTCAGTATGTGCCAGGCCATATTCTCCATGCTGTTATTTTATGTGAGTTATGTGTGTATTTACTCATTTAATCCTACCTCAGGCAATGAATTAAAAACTATTATTAGCTCTATTTTACAGGCACAGGATGGTTGAGTAACTTGCCTAAGTTAACACAGGAAGAGCTGGAAATCTAGAGGTCAAGTGGAGTGCCTCCAAGTGAGCAAAAGTAGCTTTTGCTATCTTCCCCTACACTCCTGCTAACTGGAATGTGAGCCGCACACAGGCAGGCATAAGGATTCTGGTTTTTTTGTTTATTTATTTTATTTTTTGTTTGACTGTTGTACCCCAGGGCCTAGGAATGTCTTTGTTTCAAGGTACGTAGTCAATGGATAAGTAATAGATGAACGAGTTTTTTATGCTCCTCTATGTTTCAGACGCGTTTTTGGTACTGGAAATGTTACAGGCAGCAAGAGGCTACTGCTAAGAAGAAATATTGCATAAGCAAATTCAGCAATTCACCATAGAAAATGTAAAACATTTAAAGTATGAAACGAAAGTCACAACCTTAATACTGGCTTTTCTATTTCCTACACTCAACTCAGGAATGCACATGTCTTTCCTGACTCTGGAAATATTTTGTCAGCCATGTCAAAATGTACTGCGATCATCTTAAGTAAGCACACTAGGGCTGGCCCAAGGGCTACAGTTGCCTCTCCCATGTGGGAGGCAGGTCCCTTGGGGTATTTGAACAACAGCTTAGGGCTCAGCTACCCCAGATCTCCTCTGGCAGCACAAGAAGAAAGTCTGCCAGTCCTAGTTGGCCAAGTAAATTAAAAATAAATGTTAACCCTTCTACATTTTCTTGACCTGAGTAACTCCATAATTGAATCGATTCATCTAATAACTTTATGTGTGAAAGAGGTGGATATAATCACTGCAGTTTTAAAACGGGGGTGCGGGGGAGAAATAACTTCCCTAGGGCTGACACTTCTACAGCAAAAGTCAAATCAAGATTAGACCTCAAAATTTCTCTGTTTAAAACCTGTTTTCTGTAGAGAAATTGCCGTGACAGTGCCTTCAACCCAGAAGGCTACCAGTAGTCTGGCTAAAGGTTTAGAGCTTAGGAGAAATGCGGTTTTAAAAAATTACACGAGGAACACAATTTTCTGGGTACTGAAGAAGTAACAGTCAGTTCTTGCCGCAGGTGGCACTGGAACAGATGAACCAATAAAATTGAAATGAGAAAGTGGAAAACATATTCAAAAGCAGTTGTAGAAAATGATGTCGTATTAGAAACATTTAGAAACATTAAATGAAGAACCGATACTGATTTCAGGAAGAGATGTTCAAATGAATAACTTTTTTTATTTTTTAAAAGAACTTATAGGTATTAGGCTTTTCTTATCCACTATCCTTGTATGCAACCAGTAGGAATGTTGCAGAGTAATTAGCACCTGGACTTTCAGGTTAAAGGAAAAATAAAACAACCAAATGCTTCAGTCATCTGATTGATCATCTGGCTTATTTTCTCTTCCTTTTTTATGGTGCATCTTTACACCTACCTTGCACGGTAGGGGATCTAAATGAAGCCAAATGAGAGGAAACCAACCTTCTTAGCCTCTTTTGAATTCTTAAAGAAGAGCTAAAGTAATTTACAAATGCTAACCTGAAGATAGTAGTGCTTTTTAAAAATATCAATATCAGTACAATTTAATATTTTGAGCTTTTACAAAAGCATTTTTTATCAAGAAAAGCATCATTTGTCAGTTTGAGAAAAGTATTCAAATTGAGGTCAGAATGGAATAAAAGCTTCTTATTTAAGAGAAGGCTAGATACATTCTCCTCTCTTTATCATTTAACTGAACAGAGAACTGAGGACCAGAAAAGTTCATAGCTGAACTGATTCCCTTATTTTCAGGAAGAAATGCTAAAAACCAGATTTTACTCTTCTCACCCTACCATGGCACCCGGGTTTCTCAGTGTATAGCTGAAATGCATGAGGACTATTAGATAGGTACTCCAAATAGAGTGACAAACATTGAGGAGAATGCTTCCTTTATGATGATGAAATATGCGACACTTCATTATGATGAATTTTATGTTCTAATAAAGAAATCTCTAGAATATTACATGAATATGGCCCATGCCAAAGGTCAAGATTAAATATTGTTAAGTTGAATATATGTTGCTTTTCATAGTAACAATGTAAACTTATGTCACAGAGTCCCTGTGCCTTCATGTGTTTAATTCTTCAGGTGATAAATGGAACCAATTTTACTCTGGGCTTTTTTATCCCCCCTAGAAAATTCTGCAAATGACTTGAGTAACTTTTATATTACTGATTGAAACTAATCTGGACTAAGGAAATGGTATTCTTCTTTGGGTTACGTGGAAGGACTTCTCAGCTATGAAGAAACTGAAGAAGAAATGGACAAAGGCGTTTTAACACCTCGATTCAGATGGAGAAAAAGACTTAAAATGTAAGGAAAGATACAAAGGCCAAAGTTAGAAAATGGGGGACGGGTTGTGCAATACTAGAGCCGTCAAAAACAGGACAATGAAGGATGCACGTGTAGTGGACTAAATGGTGAAGACTTGGACTGACAAGTCCGTATCCTGGTCCTTGGAATCTGAGAATATCATCATATATGAAATGTGAGTAAGTTAAGAATTTTGAGAGAAGAAATTAATCTTGGATTATCCAGGTTGGCCCTAAATGAAGTCATGGGTATATTTATTTATTTATTTATTTAATTTTTTCCTTTTTTCTCTTTATATATATATATATTATTGTGTTTTAGGTTTTGGGGTGCATGTGAAGAACATGCAAGATTTTTGCATAGGTACATACATGGCAATGTGGTTTGCTGCCTTCCTCCCCATCACCTATATCTGGCATTTCTCCCCATCACCTGTATCTGGCATTTCTCCCCATGTTATCCCTCCCCAACTCCCCACCGACTACTGTCCCTCCTCTGGTTCCCCCTCACAGAACCCAGTGTGTGATGCTCCCCTCCCTGTGTCCATGTGTTCTCATTGTTCAACACCCACAAATGAGTGAGAATATGCAGTGTTTGATTTTCTGTTCTTGTGTCAGTTTGCTGAGAATGATGGTTTCCAGGTTCATCCATGTCACTACAAAGGGCACAAACTCATCATTTTTTATGGCTGCACAGTATTCCATGGTGTATATGTGCCACATTTTCCCTGTCTAGTCTATCATTGATGGGCATTTGGGTTGGTTCCAAGTCTTTGCTATTGTAAACAGCAATGAACATTTGTGTGCATATGTCCTTATAATAGAACTATTTATAATCCTTTGGGTATATTTATAAGAAAGATGGCCAGGCGCAGTGGCTCACACCTGAAATACCAGCACTTTGGGAGGCTGAGGTGGGTGGATCATGAGGTCAGGAGTTTGAGACCAACCTGGCCAACATGGTGAAACCCCATCTCTACTAAAAATACAATAATTAGCCAGATGTGGTGGCAGGCACCTGTAATCCCAGCAACTTGGGAGGCTGAGGCAGGAGAATCACTTGAACCTGGGAGGCGGCAGTTGCAGTGAGCTGAGACGGCACCATTGCACTACAGCCTGGGCAACAGAGCAAGACTCTGTTTCAAAAAAAAAGGAAAAAAGAAAGAAATACAGACAGACAGATCTATTGTACAATGTGGTAACTATAGTTCATAAAGATTTCATACTTAAAAATCACTGAGAGTACACTTTAAGTGTTCTCATTACAAAAAAAACTAAATGTGTAGGTAACATGTATGTTAATTAGAACTATTGCAAAGTTATTCAAATTAAGAAACTTTCTGACAGTACCACCTACAGAGGTGTGGTCAGAGGGATGGTGCCACACCCGGAGACAAGCAACTGTGGAAGGCAATTGCCCTCAATAAAGAGGAATGATCAGGGAAGGAAAGAGCTTTCAAAGAGCCCAGGAGAACTGGATCTAGAGAGGAAGAATCTCCTGCAGGAGGCTGTATTCTTGAAAAAATGCAGCTACTTTCAGAAACACCGCACCAAAGCAGGAAGAAAGTAGAAAGGAAATAACCCAACCTCTCCATTCCAGGCCTCTGATCAGCCCTGCACAGGAGCCTGGAAGGGGTGACTCACTGTGGTAAGGTTCCCAGGGCATAGAGCTGGGCACAGAAGCTTGGAGAGAAAGGGAGTGACATGGAGAATCATAAGCTCACCAGTTGTGAAGCGGGCATGTTGATATGGTTTAGCTCTATGTCCCCACCCACATCTCATGTGGAATTGTAATCCTCACAGAGTGAAGGTGGGGCCTGGTGGGAGGTGATGGATCATGAGGGTGGTTTCTAATGGTTTAGCACCATTCCCCTAGAGCTGTCTTGTGATAGAGTTCTCACAAGATCTGATGGTTTAAAAATGTATGTTGCTTCCTGTCTTGCTTTCTCCCTTTCCTGCTCTGCCGTGGTAAGACATATTTACATCCTTCTTCTGCCGTGATTACAAGTTTCCTGAGGCCTCCCAGTGCTGCTTCCTGTTAGCCTATGGGACTGTGAGTCAATGAAACCTCTTTTCTTGTCTTTCTTTCTTTTCTTTTTTCTTTCTTTTTTTTTTTTTCAGACAGAGTCTCACTCTGTGGCCCAGGCTGAAGTAGTGGCATGTCTCAGCTCGCTGAAACCTTTGCTTCCCAGGTTCAAGCGATTCTCCTGTCTCAGCTTCCCAAGTAGCTGGGACTACAGATGCACACCACCACATCTGGCTACTTTTTGTATTTTTAGTAGAGATGGGGTTTTGCCATATTGGTCAGGCTGGTCTGGTACTCCTGACCTCAGGTGATCCACCTGCCTCAGCCTCCCAAAGTGCTGGGATTACAGGCGTGAGCCATCGCACCCTACTTTTAAACCTCTTTTCTTCATAAGTTACCAAGTATCAAGTAGTTCTTTATATTACCACATTCAGTGTGAGAACGGATCAATACACATATAATAAGCTCCTCAGAAATTTTTACTCTAGCCCTTAAGCTAGCACCCTCTCACCCTGAAATTATACACTATTATTTTTTTCTGTATTTAGTTGAATACTAAAGCTCTAGGGAGGTGATGTACTGAGGTGACCTAATCTCTTGTGCGCCCTTCTTGTTCCAACTACTCATCCCTACTGACCTCTTCCCTCCTGCTCAGCAGGAACTTCCATTTCTGTACCTTGAACTTAACATTCGCTCTACCCAGCACGGCCTTTCCTCAGAGCTCTGTGTGGCCCCTTCCTTCTCTCCCAGCCTCTGCTTAAGTGTCATCTTCTCAGCCAGCCTTCTCCGGTCACCCGCTGCCCGAGTTTACTTTTCTCCGTCGCACTTGGCTCCATCTCCCAGCTCAGGTTTGCCTTGTCTTAGGTGTTGTCTGTTTTCCCCTGTCACGACATAAGTGGGTGAGGCTTGCACAGCCGTGTCTTTTCAGCGCCCGACACGCGGTAGGACTCAGTAAGTGTTGTGGAATGGTTGAGAAGACGAAGGGCTCAGGATATGAACCCTTGTCCATGATTCTGAAAGCCATTTTTCATTTTTTTCCATAATCATAGGACTCGATTTCATGGAAGTGGAATTTACATGCAACATGTGCTCCACTTGGCCGTTATTTAAATCATAGGAGTAAGCACAGCACCATATTAAAGAAGCGATAGGTTCACCATCAGAATAACACAATAAGAAAAAGCAAGACCTTAGGGCCGGGTGCAGTGCCTCACACTTATAATCCCAGCACTTTGGGAGGCTGAGGCAGGTGGATCACCTGAGGTCAGGAGTTCGAAACTAGCCTGGCCAGCATGGTGAAACCCCATCTCTACTAAAAACATAAAAAATAACCAGGCATGGTGATGCATGCCTGTAATCCCAGCTACTTGGAAGGCTGAGGCAGGAGAATTGCTAGAACCTGGGAGGCGGTGTTTGTAGTAGCCAAGATGGTGTCATTGCAAGCCAGCTGGGGCAACAAGAGCAAAACTCCATATCAAAAAAAAAAAAAAAAAAGCAAGAAAAAGAAAAAAAGACTGTTTGGATGCAATTGAAAAAAGTCAGAAAAATTGACTAGGATTTCGTTTCATCAGTTCCTACAAACACACACCACACACAGTCACACTACACACAAACACACACACACACACACACACACACACACACACTTTCTCTCTCTCTCTGTCTCTCCCCACAGGCTCTCTTTCCTCTCAGAGAGGAAAAGCTGACACGTGTGTACTGAATTCTACACATTCACATCCGGACTGGGCAGATAAGCAGATGATGTATCCACGCTGTGTACCCAGATGGGGGCTTTGACACCAGTTGGAGCTGTTTGTGCAGATCTCCCAGCCAGCGCTGAAGCACTTGGGAGCCTCTCTATAAAGCACTTCTCACTACCGGTTTCACAGAAAGAGAAGCAGCCCGGGGGATTTCAACCAAATGCTGCTATAAATAACAGCATTGAGACAGAGTGGGTCAGTGGAGGATTGGAATCATTCTCCACTGATCGCTTGCCTATAGAGGGTACATTTTCCCTTTTCTTCAGCGCTTTTCTGAGGTACTTGTCATGTAAAATGTCACATAGCATATGATAGAACTAAAAACGTTTTTGAGGAAGACCTCTTACCTTAAAGGGGAAGGGACCTGTTTTCCCCTCTTTTCTTTCTTTCTTGCTTTCCTTTCCTTCCTTCTTTCCTTCCTTCCTTCCTTCCTTCCTTCCTTCCTTCCTTCCTTCCTTCCTTCTTTCTTCCTTTTTCTTTCTTTCTTTTTCTTTCCTTCAATCATACGAGTAAGCATAGCACCATATTAAAGAAGTGATAGGTTCACCATCAGAATAACATGATAAGAAAAAGCTAGACCTTAGGGCCGGGTGCAGTGCCTCACACCTATAATCCCAGCACTTTGAGAGGCTGAGGGAGGTGGATCACCTGAGGTCAGGGCTGGCTTTCTTTCTTTCTTTCTTTCATTCCTTTTTCTCTCTTTCTTTCTTTCTTTCTTTTCGACAGACTCTCACTCTGTCACCCAGGCTGGAGTACAGTGGTGTGATCTCGGCTCACTGAAATCTCCGCCTCCCAAGTTTAATGGATTCTCCTGCCTCAGTCTCCTGAGTAGCTGGGATTACAGGCACATGCCACCATGCCCAGCTAATTTTTGTATTTTTAGTAGAGATGGGGTTTCACCGTGTTGGTCAGGCTGGCCTGGAGCTCCTGACCTCGTGATCTGCCCACCTCGGCTTCCCAAAGTGCTGAGATTACAGGCGTGAGCCACCAGGCCCGGTCTTTCACTTATTTTCTTTAAGCATGCTAAGGGGTGTTATTAATAGCATTGAAAATGATAGATACGACCACACTGGAAATGTGGACAACGGTAGTTCCATTTGCCAGCTGTCTTCCTCAGTTTAGGTTGTTATAACTGGTATTCAGTATACCACATACAGTACCATGGATTGGGAGGCTTAAACAGCAAACATCTATTTTCACAGTTCTGGAGGCTAGGAAGTCTAAAAGCAAAGTGCTGGCAGCTCCTGTGTCTGGTGAGGGTCTGCTCTCTGGTGGGCAGACAGCTGTCTTCTTTTTGTGTCCTCATATGGCGGAGAGCAAAGAGAGGAAGCCAGTCCTCTTCTGTCCCTTCTTATAAGGGCACTAATCCCAACTTGAGGGTTCCACCCTCATGACCTAATTATCTCCCAAAGGTCTCACCTCCAAGCACCATCACACTGGGAATTAGGGTTTCAGCATATGAATTTGAGGAGAGATGAAAACATTCAGTCCAACCCACCAGCAGATTACACTTCGTTTGTGGAAGAAAAAGGTTTTCTAAGTGAAGTGGCAAAGACTTCAACTTTCTGCAATCATTTTTCAGTGATTCAGAACGGTCTTATAGTTACATTTAATATTTGTTGAATAAGAAGCATCTGTATTACATGAGCTAGGGTGGGAAGGAAGAGGGTTCCTAAGGCTTTTTCAGTCTCTGTCACACGCAGTCATCATCTGGATCTCAATGGCCAGCCTTGGAGACGATGCTCACAGATGCTTGCCCTTGCCGGAAGTGCTTCTTCAGAAGGCATATTTTTTCTTTTTACCTTTCATACATTTCTTCTGAGATTTCTTTGTTTACTTTCTGATTAAAATCTCTTTCTCCTTGGAAGGCAGCTTGGCTGCCTCATCGTGGTCAGGGACAGTGCGGAGTAGGACTCATCTCACTGCCATCATAGTGTACAATGAATGCCCGAAATTCACACCAGCTCCTTACTGGAGGCACCGATGACCATGTAGAAGATCCTACTTTTGCATGTACTGAGAGAAAGTATTCATGCCCAGCTTCAGAACATGAGACTTTTTTTTTTTTGCTTTTTTAAACATTACTATGTGTATGGGCCAATCTTAGTGTTGGCAGGCAGGCATTCTTGTTCATACTTCTCTTTTTGTGGGGCTTTCTCACATCATGAGCTTTGCCTCATGAGATACCCATTGCTCTATATGGCCCCAAAGGCCATTTTGTCCTTCCCTCTGTATGCCATATTTGTAATACGGACACAGTATTTTTAGGCCTCACCAAATTATGCAGACCAGCCAATGTTATCTGCATGCTTGGTTTGTCCCTTTTTGTGCCATTCATCTCTGAAGCTTCTTCCATTTGCAGCAAAAATTTTCTTCTGTCCCTTCCCCCTTTCATAACTGAAACATTTTCTTTTTTAATACTGTAAAATTAAAACTTTACTAAGGGAAGTCAAATAACTAGAAAAAAGGCAATGTAAAAATGTGTCTTTTGTAGGAAATTCAAAAAGCTCTGTTCAAGTAGTGAGAACAATTTCGTTTATTATTTTAGAGCCAAAGAAATTCTGGCATTGTAATTTAATTATTGAACCGAGAAGGCAGCATTATTCCAAGGGCAAGATTATAAGTAGGGACTCTGGACTCAGATTGCCCTAGTTTGAACTACAGGTCCACTTACTAATTGTTTAACATTGGGCTAGTTACTTTACCTCACTAAGACACCATGTAACTAATGGGCATGCTAATAATGGCTTTTACAGTGTAATGTTATTGGTGAAAGGTACCTGAGTCCTTAGCATTGGGCCTCTCATGAAATAAGTACTCTGTAAGGTTAGCACTTGCTATTAAGTATTTTAGGTTTACATTATAATCCTTTCAAAGTAAGCAGTCATATTTCTGGAAGTTTACAAACCTGTGATACCTAGAATGGGTTTTATTTTTTTCTTTGAATATAAAAAGCACATTTAGTGTTCAAAAATTCTCAACTTCACTCTGAACATTATTCTTGTATTATTGCCCATCTAAAATGCAAGCATGCTGAGAAGACTCACATCATTTTGAGATGTGGGCCCTGACACAAGCATTCCTCATATTCCTGATGCCTGAATGCCCGCATTAAGGCTCTGCATCATGTAACTGCATTTAAACTGCGCAGATTCTGCTAAGGATAGGGCATAAATGGAAATAAAGTACATTTTTCATTCCCTGTTCATTCTTAAATCCTACTAATGTCAGAGAGAATTATGTGTTATACAAAGGAAAGAAAAATAGATCATTATTTCAGTCTACCGCTCTGTAAGTTTTTGTACTCAGCAATATTAGATTTCTTTCCTTTTAATATAACCCTCTAAATACACAGTAGGTGTTTAATGCATACATGAATACCTAATGTTGCTGATGTGTCCTTCAGATTTTGACCATCGCTCTTTGTGCAGGGTCAGTTATAAGAAGGTAGTAATGAAACAAAACCACTTTTCACATTTCTGGCCAAATCTCTACCACTTTGCCCATCCTTCGCTGTACACACACACACACACACACACTTTTTAATGTAGCAGAGCTCTCCCAGGAAGGGAGAAATGTAACCTTGGCACATGGAAATGATCTCCAACTCTAATCTTGAAAAGTAATTCTAAATTGATATTACTAGCTCTGACTTGTATCTATAGTATTAATTTCAGCATGAATCATATGTGGCTAGGATATAATGCATAATATTGATTTTGATTTTTTTCCCTCCAGGCTGTGTCTTAGTTCCTGGCCTTGTCTTAAAAGTAAGATAGATGTTAGGCATTATTATCTAACAGAAGGAGTAAAAATCAATTTTATCTTCCGACACTTCATTCCCTTTTTCTGCAATGGCCAGGTAGTAACATTGGAACAACTGTAAACTCACATTTACGTATTTAAAACTGTGATGCTGGTCTGGGAATCTACTACTCTAGGCTTTTCTTTGTACCTTGTGCATATTTTCAGATGATAAATATGTACTGAGTATGAGAAACTGTTAACTTGCTTTTTCACAGTAATAGTAGTTTCATAAAAGCATCTCTTTAAGAATAAGGTAACACTGAAAATGTTTTATTTTGAAATAACTTTAGATTGGCAGAAGAGTTGCCAGGATAATACAGAGAGATCCCACGTATGCTTCTTCAAGGTTTCTCTAATGCGAACTGTTTACATAACCATTTCCCAGAGCTAAAAGTTTAACATTGGTATAATACTACTATCAAACCTGCATGCTCTGCTCAGATTTCCATCATTTTTTCACAGATATCTCTTTTTTGTTATTGTTCCAGAATCCAATCCAAGATACCACACTGCATTAAGAGAATTTTTTTTTTTTGAGAAACACACTTTTGAGAAATATCTGTTTGTGAATGGCAAGAGTATAAATGTAACTGAGCACCTAATCATAGAGATTATTTTGATTATGTTTTTAAAGGTTGCCAGTAAAGGAATGATGTTTGGTGAATCAATAAACAGTCTAGTGAAATGGTTTCCAACTTCACTGTTAAGACACATAGTTCCATTTCCATTTTAATCAGTAGAAAGATATATCACAAGCAAAATAATAGTAATAATAAAGTATTAAAATTTGTGAATAGTTTATCCATTTATAAATTTGACCTAATGATAGATTAACCTCACTCTCACTTGCATTTTGAAATGCTTTTTGGAGTGAGAGGGAAAGAAGTAGAGTTCCAATTATGAGCTCTAAATTTCTCATAAACCTAACTGCATTCATCAATTGTTTTATTCCTCACTTTCTTCATCTTTGAAATGGAGCAGTAATCCTCCACTTTTTGATGTAATAGAAACCAAGATGTTTATTATAAGCATAGTAGCTGTATCAGTACCCAATTTCTTGAAGAAACAATTTGAAAATTATTTATTTAATCATCTTGTTCCTAAAGGATTGATTGCCACCACATCATATTATATCTAGACTTTGGGGACTATGATGTCATATAAAGACATGCTCTGTAGAAAATCTGTTATAAAATCCTATTTTCTTTTCCATTTCTTTCTGTGTTAGAGACCATGTTGGTTGCTGCCCTTATTTGTGAAACAAGCAAATGAATTCATATATGTCGTGATACTGCCTCCAAATTATTTCTTCTATTTTTTTCTTACTTCAAGACAATGTGAGTGTCTAATATGGTCCGGGCACTGTGTTAAGCACTGGAAGAGAAGATTAGTAAGACAAGACTTCTCTCCTTTTCTCACAGCTTTGTAGAGATGACAAATATAAAATCAATGAGAAGTCCATAATAGTCATGTATAAAATTATTTTTTACACCGTAAGTACCTAAGTCTGCCTAGCAAAAAGATAGTATCTTCACTGAGCCTAGGAGAAAAGATACGTCATTCTCCAAGGACCAAGTAGTGAGTATAAAGGGAAGGTGATTCCGAGCAGACAGAGCCATGTGTTGATGTACAGGGGAAAAGGCATATGAGAACGTGAAATTCAAGTAATTCAAAAGGACTCCCGGGTGGAATACGGTATGAGAGAATAGCAATAATGAGACCAGAAATTTCGCCTAGGAGAACTAGGGCCCTAATGTCTGTCTAATCCAACCAAAAGATGATGGGGCTTTAACTAAAGCAATACTAGGAGTGGTTGAAAAAATGAGATAGATTATAGAAACAAGCCGGAAGAGAGCTAATGAGGAATGGAAACAGAGGCAAAGAGTTGAAAGAGACGCTTAGATTTCTGCTATGCTATCCCTTGCTTGTGGGTAAGATAGGAAGACATGAGGTGGAAGGACAATTTGGAAACATGGTGTATGTGTTGGAATGAGAAGGAAGATAATACATTCCATTTAGAATGTGTCAACATTGAGGTTTCTATATGATATCTACTTGAAGGTAAGCTGTGAGAAGCCCAAGAGAAAGATGTGAATCGGAAAAACTGATTTGGAATCTCTCAGTAATAGGTGAGATTTGAAACCATGGACTTAAGTGGGATCATGAACTTAAGGGAAGAGAAAAGAGGAACAAATTGGGTATAACAACATTTAATAAGTGAGAAAGAGGGGCTCAGCCAAGAGAATGAGAAGGAGAGACAAGAGTGGTAGTATAAAAACCAAAGAGGCTGATATTGTCAGATAACAAGGTGGGAGGGAATCTTGGGTAAACTAGGGTGATTAATAGTATCCCATGTAGCAGACAAGTTAAGAAAAAAGAAGACTGAAAGGGGGACAGAAGTTGGATATCAGGAATTTGTGGGTTACATCAACGAGAGTAGTTTGAGTGGAATAGCACGGAACATGGGTCAGGAGTGAGTTTACAGTAGGCTGCTGAATAGCAAGGTGCCCTAAGCTTTTATTTCTTCTGATGTTTACTTTGTTTTTGATTCATTATGTGTTTTTTCATTTTGTCTTGTATTTGCTTTTGTTTGCTAATAAAGGAGAGACTCCTTTTGCTCGTGGGCTAAGGGAAAATTTCCCATGGAGAGAAAAGGATTGAAGATACAGAAAAAGGAGAATCATTAATGGAGGAAGTTCCCAGAAAAGCCTGCAGATTTTGTAAATCTATACCCTAAGTGAAGGGATTCGCTTTGGAGGGGAGCAACCTCATTTTCCTCCTTGGATATATAATGGGTGGAGGTAAAGAAGATAAATTTGTAAAAGGGCCAAGACAGGGATCTGAAGGGAGTTCTTCATTAATGATTCTCATCCTCTCTCTGACTTAGAAGGCATGTTTAAATGCTGATTATAACATGGGGAAGTATAGCATAGTGGGTTTGATGAACATGATGAAAGTTCAGAGTATGTGTTGGGGAGAATGGGAAAAGAAGTGTTTGCCAAGAGACACTGAAGGTACAGCAAAACTTAGAGCTCAAATATGTGTAGAAATTCAAATTCTAGAGTGCTTTATATCTATATTAGTATATTTGTGTCTATATGCATATCTAGGTATCCATATGCAATTTCACTACTCAGAAAATAGGAAGGAAGGTGTTCAAATTCAGGATTAAATCAAAATTGAGAAATTTCTAAGATGTGGGTGGTGGAAAGATAGTGGCAAAATTCCATGCATTGTGATATTAAGGGTTTAAATAGGGTGGTGAACCATGGGATCTAGGAGGGATAGAAAAGATAATAAATCTAAGAAAAGGCAAATAGATTGGAAAAAAGAAAAGGGTCAATAGGGAGGACAATCAAGACTGGATTAAATGATGGGATTGACTGTGTACTTGAGAGTTTAACTGAGTCTGATTACTTTAATCTCATTCATGTTTTCTCCAGTTATTTTGCAAAGTTGTCGAGCTTTAAACTACAGTACAGAGTTGTACATGAGACTATACACAAGAAAAGGTGCTTTACTCTCTCTTGTGAGAGCAAAAGCAGATTAATAATAAACATTCCTATTATTGCTCCCTAGAAATAGTGTGCAGTAATGAGGCCAACTACAGAGACTTGCTGAGAATGAGAATGCTACTATTTATTGCCTCTTAGGATGAAAACCCAATTTCATCTTCTATCAAAGATCAAGCTACTGCTATTTTATGGTAAACATAGAAACTGCCATACAGAAAATTACTGTTTTAACAGGTGCAGTCTTACATTCAAGGGTGATTTTAAAATTGGCTTCATGGCTGGCACTGTACTCATATCACCCATTTAAATAATCTCCTTGGATATATTCTCACACATAAACATCATTAAATGGTATGCTTACATTATGCTTAATCACAGGGTATTCATGAAAATATCTCTGCCCAGATACACTTTTAACACTTAATATATTTTATCTCGTTTGTTTTTACTACTGCTCAAGGCATCCCCCCAAAATTATTTGAATTATTCTACTTAGAGTGAGAAAAAAGAGCCACAACAATGCTCTCTGAAGTTTTAGTATTATTACTATATGGTATGAAAAGGAGCTCTTCATTCATGCAAGAAATACATATCTAGCATCTGCCAGATGCACCAAGCTTTGTGCTAGGTAATGTGCAAGGCATCTGTTTACAGTACAAAAAAAAAAAAAAGAAAACTCTGCCGTAACTGATTTTGAAATAGATATAACAGCAGGAGCACTTCATCTATTCATTACAAGATAACACTAGCTAAAACGTATGCTCTGCAAGAGCAAAGACTTTGTCTCTATCCACCCATGTTTGGATATGAGACAAGCAGAGCCTGACATCATGAACAACCAAACAATATTTTGGCTGCAAGAATGAATGGTTTTGAGTACAGATCTTGCACATGCAAAAGCTAGGCGTACTCAGATTCTATTTATTAGTGTAGGTACACAGAGTTTCACACACATATGAGCAGGCTACTTCTCCTGGGTCCTTAGACATCAGGAGATCATGCACTGGAAGGAAGAAAGCCTGTATGTCTATTTCCTCCAATCTCAGACTAAAAATGTGCATTTACTTCAATTATGAATTGAAGGAAACAAATTGCAATAGTGTTAGCACTATCTGTGAGTTTGTCACCAACTTAAAAAAAACCTACGTTACAGTTGTCACAAATATCTTAAAATATCTTAGTGCTCATTACTAATTTGAAATTGCAGTAGTGATAAGGCTGTCTGCTAGAAATTGTTTTCTTAATGGTTAAAATAAAGAGCTTGTATTGCTATATCAACAGTTTTGTTTTGGGGAATATTTTGATAACTGTAATTTTTGATTATAAAATTGGTTGCCTTTGTAATTCTATGCATTTTATTTTATGCTTTTAAAAATGGTACTCCGAGAAATGTACTGAGACAGATCGCTTGGAACAATGGACACAGTTTCCATGATGGTCGTTGACTCATTCCTTTGCAATGTGACTCTGTTGTCTCTGTCATCCAGAAGCAGAATTTTTTTAGTTTTATCCCTCTTCAATCTGGCTGGACTTGTGACTTGTTTTGATGAATAGAACCCTACAGATATGGTGTGACTTCTTTTTTTTTTTTTTTTGAGACAGAGTCTCACTCTGTCATCCAGGCTGGAGTACAGTGGTGCGATCACGGCTCACTGCAACCTCCACCTCCCAGGTTCAAGTGATGCTTCTACTTCAGTCTCCAGAGTAGCCAGGACTACAGGCATGCGCCACCATGCCCAGTTAATTTTTGTATTTTCAGTAGAGCAGCCTGGCCTCACCATATTGGCCAGGCTGCTCTTGAACTCCTGACCTTGTGATCCACCTGCCTCAGTCTCCCAAGGTGCTGGGATTATAGGCGTGAGCCACCGCGTCTGGCCAGATATGGTGTGACTTCTGAGCCTCAGCCTCATGAAGTCTTGTAGCTTCTGCTCTCACTGCCTTGCTGCTCTGGTCCTGCTATGTGTAGAAACCAAGGCTAGTCTTGAGGATGGGAAATGATAGGGGGTAAGAGGCCCCACCCATGGCCAACACCAACATTAGATGTGAGCAAGGCCATCTTGGATCATCTCACACCAGTCAAGCTTCTTGATGATGGCTACCACATGAAGAATCCCAGGTAAGACCAGCAGATCTACCTGGCTGAGCACAGCCCAGATCACCAGTACACTCGTTTGAGCAAATAAATTCATGTTGGGATTGTTTATTAAGCGGCACAACTGAAACAGATTGGCCTCCACTTGGCTGCCAAGTATATACATGGTTCTTGAAATTCAGAACCTGTGCTTAAACAGTTGTTATTTACCCAGTCTTCTGGCTTTATGCTTACTGTGTTGTGATCTGGATGGTTTGACAGTTGGGTACTTCTGATTCTGTAGTTTTTCTTTAAAAAAAATCTGTGATTTTTTTAAAGGAATTTACAAAACAAAAAAACCATTGAAGTGTTACCTTTATGTTGGGGAACGAAGTCTTGAGGGCATTTAGTGGAAGAAGTTTTTATTTTTAAACTTTTGTCTATTTGTATGGTTTAAAAGTTTTTGTCAATAATTTAAGAATATACCACTTTAAAGTTATTCTTCAAGACAAGGTATAGAAAACTTTATATCTCAAGAGAAGAACATGATACTCTAGGATTTTAGGCCTATAATAACAATTATTTTATAGAATCATTAAGTTCTTAGCAAAGAAATAAGATAAAATCATATTGTAAATAACGTCTTCATGCATGCTAAGAGACACTAAGAAAAACCAGTGACTTTCCTGTAAAGCAGGAATCATGTGTACACTCTTTTACAGATGAAAAAACTGAGAATCAGAGAAGTTAAGAAATAAGCTCAAGATCACCGATATAGTAAACAGCAAAGTCAGAATCTGAACCCATTGATTCCAGAGCTCGTGGCGAGTTCCAGTGGACAACTTGAGAGAATGAGGAAGCATGGGAGAGGAAGTGAGTATCTGAGAGGCCAAGGTATTGATGTGATGCTCAGGTTGATGCTACGGATGGAGTTGAAGCAGAGAGGAATACAGTAAGCCAGGAACAAAGATGTCAATGAATGAGGTGTAGTTTACAAAGGCTGGAAGATGAGCACAGTGAGGAGGGGGATAGAGGATATGTACCAAAGCCTGAGAGTTTCTCTATCAGATGTAGGGGTGAGGGTCTAGACCAGAAAGAGAGGACCTTGTCTCATTTGCACATTTCAATCCAGAATCCATAAGATGTGGGAGAAAGGCCAAATTCCACTGGATAGAATGCAGGAGCAGCGTTGTAGACTCACAGAGGGTCAGTCTTAGTTGAGCTGTGGAGGCTGGAGATATGAAGCAGTTTCCAATTACGTGTGGGGGTTCCAAAGTCTTGATGAAAAGATTTGGAAAACAAAAAAGGTATGGGAGGGTGCATCGGAGATGAGGATGCTCAGTGCATCACAGGGCCAACAGGGGAGTATGGATGATGGGATGTTCTTACAGTTTTGGCAAGAACTGTGAGGAGGACATTAGTCTCAGTAATCTCTAGAAACATTGATTAGTCTCACAAAATTTAGCTGTGACCTGAAGACAGAAACCCTATGGCTCCATTGTGGGTCTGGGTGTTTCCTTCTCTCTGGCTCTGGAGGAGATGGTATAAAATGTGCAGTAGTCATGGTGATGGTGGGCAGGAAGCAGGCGAGCTCTGGTCACCTCCCAGGCAAGGCTTCAGGGCCAGTGACTGATGGATCCTAGGTGCTATAGGTGGGGTCTCCATAGCCAACATCTGTGTAAAAATATACTATCACAAACATCGTTTCAGTTTCCTATTTGTGTACATTTAGAATTAATCTACTTAGGATACATTTCCAGTGATTAAATTTGATATTAAAGAAAATAGATAACTTTAGAGATTTTGGTATATATTACAAATTTCCAAGCACAAAGATTCTATCATTCATTCCCACTTGCAAAAAAAGAGAAAGCTCTTTTTATACTCTCTTCTTAACATTAAGGTTTTTAAAAAACTCTAATTGATTATTTTAATTAATAATTAGGAAAACAGTATGGAGATTTCTCAAATAATTGAAAGTAGAACTACCGTTTGATCCAGCAATTGTATTACTGTATATCTACCCAAAGGAAAATAAATCATTATGTTTAAAAGATATCTGCAGGTTTATGTTTATCACAGCATTGCTCACAATAGCAGAGATATGGAATCAACCTAAGTGTCCATCAGTGAATGATTAGATAATGAAAATGTTCTACACACACACACACACACACACATGCATACCCCATGAAATACTACTCAGCTGTGATAAAGAATAAAATCATGTCTTTTATAGCAACATGAATGGAACTAGAGGCCCTTATCCTAAGTAAAATAACACAGAAAGAGTCATTTACTATATGAATTTTTAAAATGTTTGAAATCACTGCCAATGTAATATCTTAATGCTGGCATCCTGTGGTTATCTTTCACTTTTAAATTTGTGAAGCTGAACAAATACCATTTGTATTTCTTTTGTGTGATCATTGTTCATTTGGGTTTTTTGCTTATCCTCCCATTGAGATTTGTAGTCTTTTCTCTAAGAGCTCTTTATATAAACATTAACACTCTCCCTTCTATATTGCAAATCTATATCCAATTTATTGTTTACCTACATTTTTTTGATGGTTTTTGACTAAATAGGTTGATATAGTTTGGATATTTGTTCCCACCTTAATCTCATGTTGAATGGTGATCTCCAGTGTTGGAAGTGGGGACAGATGGGAGGAGATTGGATCATGGAAGCAGATTCCTCATGGATGGCTTGAAATATTCACTTGGTGATAAGTGAACTCCCACTCTGAGTTCACATGAGATCTGGTAAGAAGTCTGTGGCCCATCCCGCCCCTACTCTTTTTTCTGCTTTTGCTGTGTGACATGCCTGCTCCCCTTCAGTTCTGCCATGACTGGAAGCTTCCTGGGGTCTCCCTAAAAGCTAAGCAGATGCTGGCACTATGCTTTCTCTAACGCCTGCAGAACTGTGAGCCACTTAAACCTCTTTTCTTTATGAATTACCCAGTCTCAGATATTTCTTTATAGCAATGCAAGAATTGCCTAAAATACCCGTATCTTAAAGTTTTAATGTAAAAAATCATTACATACTTTCTTCCCCAACTTCATCCTCAGTCTCTGTTTGGCCTGTGGAGGCGGAGGTCTTGCTTTAGATTCAAAATGTGTAATATCCATGCTTCTACCATCTGTAAAGTGAAAGCATCTAAAAGGGAGTAGGAGGCCCTTTTCTCAGCAACCCATTTTAAGTACATATTTGGACGTTCTGGTTTGAGATCATGGTTATCTGCCTTAAATATAGCAGACATTTGGCAAAGTGTAAATAGCTACTGACTTTGGTAGAAGTATTTTCAGTGAAGTGGCAATAAAAAGCTTATATGAGTGGGTTGAGGAGATAGCGAAAAGTAAGCAGGCCTGAGTCCCTGGCCTTCTATGCAAGGCAAGAGCTCAGTGTCAGTAACTACAGAGGGAGGAAGAAAACACAGTTCTTAAGGAGCTTTCCTGTGAAGAGGAGCTAAGAAATAGCCTAGAGCAAGGAAAGAAAATGCAAACAAAGGAGAGTCTAGCATTAGCATGTTTTAGACTCAAACCAACATGGTACCATGCCAAAAAAACTCCCAACAACCTGTTTTTTTTTCCTCAGAAACATAGATTAATAAAATCAGTCCCTACTAAAGTATACAATATTATTCTACACTTAACTTTTTCTTAATGATTTTAAGCATATGTCCTACTGTATTTTAAATATCTTAATATGACACATTTTCAAGTTCTACCATAATCTGTTCTTTCACTGTGTTCCCAAGAGTCGGTTGAAAATGATGTTAAAGATTCACTTCAAAGTTTTATATATTTGTTCCTTTTTTGTTGCCACGAACCACTGTCTTAAAATTCTAATGAAATGCAGAAGGTGTGATCTTCATCATAAATGCTTCCCCAGAGTGCCAAGTTCAGTTGGGTTCCTGGCTTCAGGGACTCACAGTAAAAGAGGAAGATTGTGTCAGCTACTGACAATGATACAACACAACTAATGCTTTCTTCTCATCTGTGTGAAAATAATATTTGATGTACATAAAATATTTGCTGAATGAGTGCAACTGGATTTTATGAAATGGTGCATTCAGGCCCCTTCACTCCTTTGCAATTTCATTTCCCTGACTTGGACTTACACTAGCCAGGTCACTTAGCTTTATTATTGGCTCAGGATTTGTAAATCTCTTCCAGATGATGAGCTTGCTACACTAAAAGCCGCTTCAGCAAACTGCTGTGTACTCTACTAGATATTAACAGATAGAGAAGTAAGATTTTTTTTTTCCCCATGGAGCTCATATTCTGACTGTGAGTGTCAGATGAATGAGAAAAAAACAAAACAAAACAATTAAAAAAGATACTTCAGAGATTACTATGGAAGAGGAATATTTAAAGTTCTGTAGGATACTGTGAGGGAGTTCATGAAATGTATTGATATTGAACCGTAGGATATGATTTCTGTTTGTGTGTGTTATCTATAGGGAAGCCACTCTGCTCTTCTATCTGACAGACAGATTCCACAAAGCTCCATACAAGTGGCACCTGTTGGGGAGGAAAGACTTCTTTTCCTTACCCATCCCTAGGTTCTTGGGCAAAACTCTTACAGAAAAAAACAGATTATCATGAAAAAAAGCACACACATTTGTTTATAGGTTTTACATGACAAGGAAGCCTTCAAAAATGAAGACTCAAAGAAATGGGAAAGCCTATCACCCCCACTATATATTTTTATTCCTAGGTTTGATGAAGTGTGGACAGTCATGGAATAGTATGATTGTACAAAGGAATTTTGACCTAATGATAACCTACTCTAAGAAACATACCAGGGCTTGTTTGTTAAGAATCTGCTTTGTATCCTTGTGTCTTCAGAGATAAAGTGTGCTCCTCCCTTCCAGGTATATGGAGGGAACCTTTTGAATGAAACTCGTATGATCTGCTTGGAAGTGAAGGGTGAGTGGAAGGTAAGAGAGATATTTCTGCTTCTGCAATTTCTCAAACGTTAAAGTGCCCTATTTTTGGAGAGCATGCCCTAACATCCCATCACACCCAACACAAAGAATCTCATTTCTGGCCATGTCAAAAGTCCTACGTACTTCATTCCTACTTTGGCCCTTCATCTCCATTTCTCCAATCTTCACTCATGTTTTTTCTTTTCCTGGATGTATACTTCCTCCATATTTCTTAATGAAGCTTTTGCTTTAGCATCTTTGATCTTTGGAACATTTTGGCCATCAGTTTCTCTGTGCTTCTGACTACAACACTTTCTTACCACAAAGATCATCTTTGACCCCCAAGCAAAAACCTGGATTTAGCCCATTTGCTTAGTTCTCCTAATGTACTCCTTTGTAGTGTATTTTTTGTAATTGCCAATTTTTTTTGAATACCCCAAATAGAAGAAAGATTGAACAGTTACTTGGTATTATCTTGACAATATTAATGAAACACAGTCAGATAAGGTTTGATGAGTAGATGCAAGCAAAACTGTCCATAGTTTGTGTGTGTGTGTGTGTGTGTGTGTGTGTGTGTGTTTGGTGTGATAGGACTGGGTAGAAGAGAAAGGAGATGGGTTGGCTAGAATCTATGAATCAGCCATCCGCTCAGTCTGAGACACTAGAAGTTAGACAGGGTCAGTGACCAGGATCATTGATTGCTTGAGCACAGAGATTACACATTTGAAACAAGCTCTGCAGCTTGAACTCTCTTTAACTACCAGTAACAAGTTCTCTTGCCTCATCTTCACAAGAACAGAATGAGGAATTGATAAGTTCAATCAAATACACCACGTTCCTTTGGTGTGAAAAATATTACAGAAACAAGATGTTGATAGGGCAATGTGTAAAATAAAGATGTGCTTCAGCAACACAGCTTTGGAGTGGAATTGAAAGGATATAATGAAAGTGGAAGTGATTTTTCATTTTCAAAAAGGAGAAGATTGCTTTCAGTGAAAGAGTAAATAACATTTGTGAATGAAATTTTACTCATGTTAGACTTCTCCAACTCTAAAATAAAATATATGCTTCCTCCGGAAATCGTACGCAACTAGTCTTAGTTGCCCTATTCTTTCCTAATAAATGTTCATTCCCAAAGTGTATCATACAAAGATGAGACAAATCTATCATCTTTCCAACATGTGCAGTCACATACACACTTTTGTGTGTGTGCCTGCAGGCTAAGACTCCCTCTACTCAGGCTTGAGAAATCAGCAGAGATTTCTGTTCCTGAGTTCCCACAGTTGTGTGATAAATCCAGCCAACACTTGTATTCATGAAAAATAAACGGTGCTTTCTCCATACTGGCACCATGTGGCATTCTTAAAGGAACTGTGACTCTTCAAGGAACTCCTGTGACAACCTATAATTTAATAGACTAAAACATATATTAATGCCTTTGTATTTAACCATTTGTCTTTTTCTTTGAGACAGAGTCTCGCTCTCTCTCTCAGACTGGAGTGCAGTCATGCGATCTAGGCTCGCTGAGACCTCTGCCTCCTGAGTTTGAGCAGTTTCGCTGCCTCAGCCTCCTGAGTATCTGGGATTACAGGCATGCACCACCACACACATCTAATTTTTATATTTTTAGTAGATACGGGGTTTCGCCATGTTGCCCAGGCTGTCCTCAAACTTCTGACCTCAAGTGACCCACCGCTTTGGCCCCTCAAATTGCTGGGATTACAGGCATAAGCCGCCACACCCGCCCTACTATTTGTCTTTTTAAGGAAAAGGAAAAAAGAGAAGTAAATGCTAATTTAACTTTCACCATGGTAAGTTCATGAAATATGAATTTTTTTAAATAACTAAGGCTAATCCTGTTTAAGAAGAATTTGACCAATTAAAAGTAGAAATTAATGAGTTAACCTCTTACATGCCAGACCAGGCACAAGTTATGTTTATAATTATTATCTCATTTAGAACCAATGACAACCTCATCAGTTACATATTATCATGTGTATGTTATAAATAAGGAAATTTGACTTAGAAAAGTTAAGCAACCTATAATTACACAACTGTTCAACACTAAGTCTTTGCAAGAAATGTTAATTATTTAAGTGGTATCATTCAACAATGCATTTTATCCTGCATTTTCTTTAAATGAGATTGTAAACATAATTTAACTTGTTTTTGATGACCTAACCCATTATTTCAAGGAGCATTTACTACGTTTATAATATGCTGATGCATGAAGTGGAAAGGGGTATGTTATAAACAACTTCTTTTCTATACAATCACTCCAGCTCCTTTCATTATGGAATTCTAATACCTGATTATAATGGAGTCTCTTTCTTCTCTAACAGATTGTTAGCCGCCATTTTGCTTTTCTTTTAAAACATTGGCCACTAGCAATAAAAAGTATCCTGCATGAGAATTCTACTTCTAATCTTTCAAATACTAGAAAACTAAATGAATGAATGAACTGAATTTTGTATCAGAAACAAGGGTAAATAGATCCTGAGAGAAAGTCAGACACATTTCACCTCTGTTTCAAGTACCCGAAGGTATTGCATTGCTTTGCATACCTCCATAGATCTTTTACATCCTGGTTAAGTTTTGCCAAATGTGACCTCTGAGTAAGTGAGGTTTTATAGTCTAGCTCAAATCAAACCATTCGCATTTGGCCTTCCTCTCTCCCTTTCTCTCTTTCTCTTTGCTTTTTTCCCCCTCTTCCTCTTTTGTTTACCTTGTGTACTCTGTCCATGTGTTTCATAAAGAATCACTGCTTACATTGTCTGAGAATGCAAGTGTGGTTGGGTCACTGTTTATCTTTGTGTTTGCCATATAAACTAAAACTCAATAAATGTGAATTCTATTATATTTTTACTGCAGTGCCTATCCTTTCACCTCCGAACTTCAATGAAGACATCTTTGAAGTCAAAGAAAGTAATTCTCTCTCCCACAACAAAATGACAATGACTACTCTACTGAATATCTTTGTAAGCTAGCAATTTATGTGCCACCATCTCATTTAATTTACATGATAAGATGGCAAAGTGGACATTGTTATTACCATTTTAGAGGTGAGGAGGATAGGCTCAAATAAATTAATTAAATTGTCAGACTTTTTTATAGCTTGCAGGGGCTAGACTGGGATTCAGATGTAGGCGTGTTTTACTCTAGAAGTATGATTGTTGTACCATTCTTAGGTATACACACACACACACACACACAGCTGTTGAGTCTATAAACACACATACATATGTTGAAACATTATAGACCTGGCGCAGTGGCTCACACCTGTAATCCCAGCACTTTGGGAGGCTAAGGTGGGTGGATCACAAGGTCAAGAGATAGAGACCATCCTGGCCAACATGGTGAAACCCCATATCCACTAAAAATACAAAAGTTAGCTGGGCATGCTGGTCCATGTCTGTAGTCCCAGCTACTCAGGAGGCTGAGACAGGAGAATTGCTTGAACCCAGGAGGTGGAGGTTGCAGTGAGCCGAGATCCTGCCACATCACTCCAGCCTGACGCCTGGCGACAGAGCAAGACTCTGTCTCAAAAAAACAAAAAACAAAAAACAAAAAACATTACATGTGTTTATATACACATATTTTGCATTTATAGTATATATATGTCTATGTATAGGTGTATATATGTATACACAATTTTATAGATATATAGATGATAGATAGATAGAACTAATACATAGATGATAGGTAGTTAATGATTATAGCTCTGCCTATAATATTGAAGACAGGCTAGAGACTAAACTTCCCTTATAGCAGATTTAGTTTCTGGCTGGTAGAGTGTAGACTGTTTAATGTGTGTCATGAAAAGATAATGAATACCTCTGATGCCTGTCTGCTCTGAAAAGAGCAAGTCAGCCCAACTCAGAAAGTTGTTCTGGTCATCATCCTTGTAGAACAAATGGCTGAGATGAGAGGAAATGAGGAGGACAATGACATTTCAGATTGAACTTTGACTTTATTAATAGATATTCTTTCTTTAGAATACAGTCTTCTTTTCCTCCTCCTCTTCCTCTTTCTCTATATTTGGACAATTTTCTCTATACATTCAAACAGTGACCATTGTGGACATATAGGGAAATAATACATAGAAAACCATCTAGGTTATCTCTCTAACCATGCAGAGAAGTATGATTTTCCAACCAAAATCCCTGGAATTAGACAGAGCTTAAATACCCCAAAATCATCCCAAGTTTTTCTGAGCACTTGGAATCAGCTCTGCTATGTGCAGGTGTGATGGTTAATTTTGTGTCAGTTTACTAGGGTAAAACATTATTTCTGTGTGTGCATTTAGGGTGTTTCATAAGGAGATTAGCATTTGAATCCATAGACGGTGTAAAAAAGATCCATCCTTCCCGGTGTGGATGGGCATCATCCGGTCTTTTCAGGGCATGTAGAGAACAAAAAGTGAAGGAAGAACACATTTTCCCTTTTGGAGCTGGGACATTTGTCTTCTCCTGGTCTCAGCCCTCCTTATCTTGGGCTTTTGTCTGAGACTAGACTGTACCATCGACTCTCCTGAGTTTTAGACCTTCTGGCTTGGACTGGAACTATACTACCAGCTTTCCTAAACCTCCAGCTTGAAGACAGCAGATAGTGAGATTGCTCAGCCTCCATGATTGTATATGTAAATCCCTCATAATAAATTTCATTCTACATATTTCTGTATTTCTTCTTGGTTCTGTTTCTTGGGAGAACCCTGACTAATACAGATTCTGATACCAAGAAGTGGGGGTGATGCCATAACAAATACCTAAAAATGTGGAAGCAGCTTTGGAACTGGGTAACGGGCAGAGGCTAGAATAATTTTGAGGTACATGATAGTAAAAGGCTACATTCTGGTGAAAATATGTTAAGGGCAATTCTAGTGAGGGCTCAGAAAGAAAAGGAGAGCTGCAGAGAAAGCCTGAATCTTCTTAGAGAATATCTATGTATTCCTGAAAAGGATTTTGCTAGCAACGTGGATGGTAATGGTCATTCTGATTCAGTCTCAGATGGAAATTAGGGACATGTTATTAGATAACAGAAGAAAGTCCATCTTTGTTATAAAGTGGTAAAGGGCTTGAATAGATTGTATTTGTAGTCTAGCGTTTTGGGAAATTTAGAACTTATGAGTGATTACATTGGATATTTGGCTGAGGAAATTTCTAAGCAAAATGTTAAAGTTGTGGCTTGGTTTCTCTTAACCACATATAGTAAAATGCAAAAGAAAGAAATTACTTCAAGATTAAATTGATAAACAGAAGGGAAGCAAAACATAAAGATTTAGAGCTTTCTCAAGCTAGAATCATGCAATGGTGGCTCCAATGGCCTGAAGTCTCAGGAGGCCCTGCCCTGGTGGCAGTTCTCTGCTGCTATTGTAATCCAACGGCTCCCAGAGACTTCATCTTTTGAAATGTAGGTGAACAAAATTATTTTGTTCTCCCAAAATTAATATGTTGAAATCCTAACCCACAAGGTGATGGTATTAGGAGGCAGAGCCCTTGTGAATGGGATTAGGGCCCTTACAAAAGTGACCCCAGAGAAACCTCTTGCCCTTTCTACCATGTGAGGTTACATGAGAAGACGGCTGTGTATGAAAAATCAGGTCATTACCAGACTCCAAACCTTCTTCTCCCTTGATCTTGAGCTGTCCAGCCATCAGAAGAACTGTGAAAAATAAATTTCTTGTTGTTTATGGGCCACTCAGCCTATGGCATTTTGTTGTAACAGCTCGAACAAACGAAAACAGCAGATAACATATGATGCACATGCTTGCTAAAGATAACACAATGGGAGAGAATGAGAAGGTAAAAGAAAGAATGTCTGCTGAATATTGACTGAGTCCGGCCTCCCTCCTTTACTCCCATTGTTTCTGCCTCATGGAGGCCTTCTCCCTCCTTCCTCTGAATTAACATACCAGTGTCTTCTCTCATTTCTTTCTTTCTCCTTTCATGCCTCTTTCAAATCATTCTCAACATGAGTGGTTTCAAAACGTTTTTTGAACACTCACTCCATCAGTTAAAAAAAGATATGTACATTCGTGTATCTTTAATAATTTAAAATTAATATGTACTCTAAAATTAAGTAGTTACTATAAAACATTTGCAAAATACACATCTTAAAAGGAACAGATATAAATAAATACAAATTGAAGTTCTCGAGTCTTCTTTGCATACCCCAATATACATGGCCCTCTGTGAGGACTCCCATTCCGCATTACTCCAGGTGATCTTTCTGGTCTATTGACAACACTCTGCTGGCAACTCATGGTCTTTAGAATAATATGCTTGTCTTTAGAATGCCCACTGCGTCCTTTCATGGTCTGGCATTCATGATCTCTCAGTCCTCATGTTGGATTATTCTCTCCTTTACTTGCACTTGACATTTAAAAAATATATACAATTATTCATGCTTTTTAGAATAAATCATGACACTACATATATCTATATATTTACAAACTCATCCATGTGCGTTGAGTATTCTTCCTTCACCTTGTTCATTAAAAAAGTAATTTCAACATTTACATGTTAGATCATAAATAACCTTTAAAGGAAGCCTCCCTTTAGGAGCCACACTTCTTGTTAATGCTGCTCTTTATTCCCTTTGTCTCCAAAGTGGGAAAGATACTCATCACGGCTACAAAAGATGACCAAATGGAGCATTAAAAAAAAATAGTAAAACTTTAGGTTTGCCATCTCGTCTTTTTAGTTTTATAACATATCAATATGGAATTAAATATGAATACATGTATACTATATATGTACTTTATATACAACCACTTTCTCTATATGTCAGTATGTTATTAATTTTACATATATTAAGTTTATGTTCAAGTTGATACTTTTATTGCTGTTTTTATCTTATGAAAGAATCATCTATTGATTTATAGATGTACTTTCTCCAGCTAGTATTTTTAAAACCTCTGTAGGCCTCAAAAGCCAAAGCATTACTTGGCAGAGTATACACTTAATATATGTTTGTTGACTTGAATAAAGGAGGCATGATTTAATATTTCATGTTTCCTTACTGCTGTCTATCACATATTTATTATGCCAACAGCTTTACTCCAACAAATTTAGTGTCTTTTGAGAGTCTGTTGAAGTAAGATATCAGTATAAGACCTTTTTTCTAGAATCACTAAAGAATTGGAAATACACATAGGTTATGATAGATCTGAATTACTATGGAGTGTCTTGGACACAGAGGTAAGTATAACCTAATCTCTAAAATTTTATTTACATTTTCTACGTTCTCTTATCTGTCTCATATTTCTTTATTTATATTAAAGAATCAGATAAGCATTAGGAATACATTTCTACTAAAGAATTCATCTGGCCTATTAGACATCAATGTGTAAAGGCAGTTTTATTTCTAACTTTAACTTGGTTTAAAAAAGCCAACATAATACCACACAATATGCAGTAGGAAATGAATTTTTACAACTTTATTATCTCTCACAATTATTTCTTATTCACAAGTGTATTAGTGGAAAGAGGCTCATGATTTGAATTTTATCCATAAGACTCATTATGGGGCACTTGAAAACTTGTCAGAATTGGACCCCTAACACCTTAAGAATAAAATGATAGATTGCCTTTATTCTTGTTAATTCTTAAAAAGAATCCACTGTAGTATAGTGCAATTTAAAATTTCGGTAGCGGGCATCCCTCAACAATTACCCCTTTCAAACTTCTTTGGCTTTGAATTTAAGTATTTCATACTCCTCTCATTTTACAGAATTAAAGAAATTCTATCTCAAGTGAAGGAGAAAATGAGTAAGTTAAAGAAACTGAGTACGATGAACTAATTATGTTCTATTTTAAAGAATTTATGCATATACGCGAATAACACAGATTCTGTAGAAATATGTGTATTTGTGTTTCATCCACTGCTGCAAAAATAACAATTCTGAAGTACCAGCATGCTTCTTTATTTTTATTTTTGTACAGATGGGGTCTCACTGTGTTGCCTAGGATGGTCTCAAATTTTTGATCTAAAGCAATCCTTCTGCTTCAGCCTCCCAAAGTGCTGGGATTATAAGCATGAGTCAATGCACTCAGCTATTACTAGCATTCTTGATTTGACTGGAACAAAATGCCCTATTCTTAATTCTGTTAACATATTCTTCACCCGTGTATAACTTGTCACCTACCCTTCACTTACAGTGAGTATAAATGCTAAGTATCTTCTGCTAGCCGACTGGCATCACTTTTTCCAAGCTCAGGTAATATGAACAATTTTCATTTTCTCCACTGAAAAAATGACAGTTGGCTCATTAAGTATCCTCTCTTTGTAATTCCACTGTGGTTTTCTGAATAAGGATGTATAATTGAGTTGCCAAATCATTGATTTAAATAATAATTCTTCCCCTTCTTTATTCCAGTATTTCTCAGTACAGGAAAACAAAAAAATAAAGCATTTATGCTACCTTCTTGAATACAATCTAATTTTCTCAGATAAATAATAGAATATACCAAATATAGAGACATGACAAAAAATTCAAACACAGTTTGGACAAGAAATTAGGTCACTAAGAAAATTCAACATATCATTACACTGGAAATTTATATTAGAGTAGGTATTATTGGATATAAAATATTAAGTATGGATATCTTAAAACTTATCTGAAAGATTTGTTTCTGAAGTTCCATAAGGACTCTGTATTAGGGTATCCAGATTTAGCAAGAAAAAAAATTCAAGCATCTCAGTTAAATTTGAATATTAGGTAAAAAAAACAAATTTTTTGTATAAGTATATGCCAAGGAATATTTGGGCCATACTTATAGTTTGAAATGCTATTTATTATTTAATCATAAATTTAAATGTAATTGAGTATCATGCATTAACATAAGCAAATGAAAAACTGTACAACAGATCCCTATGGTGGCATCCTCTATAATTTTCATGAAATGATTCTGAAAGTAAGTTGTGTATTTTTCTGTTTTTGCTCTGCCTGCCAGGCAGCTCATAGTAACATTTTGCATTCAGTTGCTCCACCATGACCACTCCTTTCTGTATTAGCTGCTTGAAACTCAGAGCTATACTTTGGGTTCATTTCAAGAAAAGTATCCAAAAAATTGCTCTTGCATTTTGAACAATAATTTGTCCCTTCTTATCTGCTTTTTTTCTATTCTTATTTTTCTTTGCCCCAATTGCTTGCTTATCCAATTATTCAGATAGGATAGTATAAAGAAATAAATGAAATAAATATTTAATCACATACTGATAAAGATCTTCCTCAACATATATAATACCTTTATTTTTCTTTGGACCTGACTTTCCATTTGTATTTTATGAACCCAGTTAAAAAATGCCATTTTCTTGTATGTTTCTCAGGTTCTTATGGGAAAGAGGCAGAGTAAGTATAAAACGTTTACCAAAGTTTGTTAAACATGGGTATAATGGTCAAAATTGAGAGAAAGAGTAAAATATCCCAAAGTAAGCTATTAAGGAGTTCAAATGCAGTTTAAAAATAATGTGTCTTCACACTGCCAGGGAAGAATTCTTGCTTTAATTTAAAATGCTTTTAATTTGAAAATGTCTCAATCATTTTTTATCTGTGTTGCTCTAGACCTTTAAGTTTAAGCAAAGGCATTTTGCATGCCACAAACCCAGTGGTGATTCCTCCTTTTTTCCACCAGCATTCCTTAAACAAATATCTGGCAAGGAAGTAAGCTGGGGCATAAAATAAAATTATAAGGTAACGATGAGGAACTTAAGAAGCTTATATTTCAAACAGAAGGACATTACAGTACATACTTTAAAAATTAATATTCTCTGATCTTGCTCCCTGGAGATAACTTTCAAACACTTTAGATGTCTTTTGTTATATTAACATCTGTATTTCTAAATAATATCCTGCTTTTCCTTGGTTTAATCTGTTTTGGACATCACCCACTGATTTCTTATTAGTGTATGTGTGGAACTGACTTTCTCATCCTCAGTATTTCAGTCCCAACAAAATTCCCCACCCCATTCTCCCAACAAAGTTACATCAAAACATTTGGTTAAGACAGTATACATTATTTGCATTATCATGGCTGTATATATTTTTCTACTAATGGTTCAAGTAATAGACTATACTTAGAGGCTGGGTACAGTGGCTCACACCTGTAATCTCAGCACTTTGGGAGGCTGAGGGGAGTGGACCACCTGAAGTCGCGAGTTCAGTAGTTCAAGACCAGCCTGGCCAACATGATGAAACCATGTTGAAAAATACAAAAAAACTAGCTTGGCGTGGTGGTAGTCCCAGGTACTTGGCACTGTAGTCCCAGGTACTTGGGAGTCTGAAGCAGGGGAATCACTTGAACCTGGGAGGTGGAGGCTGTAGTGAGCTGAGATCACACTGCTGCACATCCACCTGGGCAACAGAGCAAGACTTTGTCTCAAAAAAAAAAAGAAAAAAAAATGACTACGATTATACTTTCTTTTCTGTTGATCATTTTAGGAAAACTACAAAGTATGGTTGGGATTTGAAAATTCACAAGAATTTCTACTTGGACTTGGCTTAATGAACCAAGAAACAATCAGGGCAAAGGATACCTTCATGATTAGGCTGAGAATAAGTGAACAGATTCCTCTGTCTCCACAGTGGAATGGTACCCAAGGGTATGTGGTCATTGTCTGGCCATAGGGAGGAGCTTCATAGGTCAGAAGAATAGCCATGACTTACTAAGTTTTCCACCGAATAGTAGATTTCCAGAAATTAATTATTACTTATTTTAGTTTTCATGTGATTCATTTCCTATATACCAGTTTTTGTTTTTTATATGCTCCATGAATTGTATAAATGCTATCTAATATTTTTTAACAGCTGAATATTTCAGATACTCTATCAATAACATTTCCTTTCTCTGGAGCCTGTCATCTCTCCAAGTTGTGTTGAAGCTCTTTGGGCTGCTGCATGGCTTTCCTCCTGGTACTGCATTTACTAATATCTCTAGTATTCCTATTTTGTGGCCCCTGTATCTTCATTTGTTCTTACTTTCACCCTCATTTTCCTGGAACATTCACTGTTAATGCTTCCTAAGAGAAGATGCATTGAAAATTTAATATTTTTACTTTTTCCTTATATGAATATGCCATGAGCTTTAATTAGTTGCACTTGTGTAATCATTCGGTGAGATTGGGAATTTCAGGTTGAAAGTCATTCTTCTTCAGACTTTTGAAAGCATTATCCATGTCTTCTTGATTTCAAACTTCCTGTTGTCCAAAGTTGTTATGATTCTGATGTTGAGAGAAACATCTGTATGTAAATATCTCACCAGCTCTTATACTTGAAAACATTGGACCTAAAACTTCTGTAGTCATCCATGTGGAGAAGACAATGGAAACCATGGGAGTATGGAGTGATTAAGGGTAAAACTGAGCACTAATTTTAATAGGATTCCCAAAGATATGATCAAAGGTGTCTGCTGACTGAAGGAGAAAGAGAAGAACAGAGAAGAACCAGGTTATCGAGTGTCAAAAAGACAAAAATGGAAATGTTTAAAAAAAATGTGATTAGCAGAATTATTAAATGAACACTGAATGTAGGTCATCAGTACTATATTAACAAAAATATTGGTGATAATTGTGATAATAGTGTGAATTGAGAATTGTTGTAAGGAATCTGAAACATCTCTGTACCAGGTCTCAAAAGAACTGTATTCCAGCCATTAAATTTCTGGCTGTTCTTGGGTGAATCATAAATCTCTGCTGCTCATCTACAACCTGAGAAGATGGGACTTAATGACTTTAAATGCCTCTTTGACTTTTGATGTTCTGTGGCTTGCACTTTACACACTTTGATGTACATTCACATGCAGGATCACATTTGAGCATTAAAAGAGTCCTATGAGGAAAGTAGGACAGAGATTTTCTTATATTCTCTGTCTTTTCTCTCTTAATAATTTTGTAGATTACACAACAGATAAAGGCAGTCAGATTGAAGAACAGAGCCAGGTTGAGAACCCAGGGGTCTCATCCAGGTGGGTCATAGTTCATATGAAGCATCTGATAACGTATTAGTGCTCATTTGAAGCAAATGTATCAATGATCAATGTTTCTGCCAAAGTCTTAATATATATATCCATTGATTCTTGTGATTTCCCCAGACCAGGAAGAACTTCTTAATGGATCATAAACTGATGTGAATTTTTAAGTTCCATCTTCTGGTTTTATAGTCAAATGATGGATATGATTCATGGAGTACTTAAGTGAAAGGCATGATCAGTTTGTCTGAAGCTGCTCAGTTTTCAATTGCCGTTGCTCTTTCTCTTTCATTATGAGTTATGAGTTTAGCCTTATCAATCTCAATGTAGTTTGCTATGGTTTTGGTTAATCCTAGAGAACACAATGATGTATGATATTTGCATCCCAAGTACTTCTGCCTATACTTTTCTGATAACTAAATGTTAAAAAGGATTTACAGTACGGTTCCAATGTGAATCATATATAGGCTTATTGTAAAAGCTGATGACATAGAATGCTGCCTCATTTATTTTGAATAATGATATTACTGTTTTCTTAGATAATGGAATGACTGATCATTTTCATCACTGACTTACATTCCATCCTACTTTACTTGAATATTTTCTTTACAAAGTAGAACACAAAACAAATTGTTACATTCTTTAAGGTCCAGAGAGCTTCCAGGAACCCCAGTTGGCCTTGTATTTTGCTTATAACTCAGTACAGAAATGTGTTGGGAAATATAATGTCATACAAAACTGAGTTGTTATGGTGGTTTAGATGGAAGACCATCTTTTATTTTACATTAGATTAAACCATTAGTTCTGAAAACAATAAAATTCTAATAAATGGCCATAGTCCTTTATAGGCAACTCACTCAAATATTGTATTTTTTGTTTAGGGATTTGATCCACCAGTGTCTAATGCAAGCTTATAGGATAAGCAGCACATGATAGTAACAGACAATGAAGTGGAATCAATTGCTCGGCGCAGCTCTCTTGATTATTATATTCCAATTCTCATTACATCCAAATGTGAAATGTCAGTAACCCATTGCTACATTTGCCCTAATAACTAAAATCCTTCTCTGGCCCAAGGCAGACAACTCCATTTGTTTATAGGTTCAACTAACCAATTATAATTTGTCAGATTCTCTCTAAAACTACCTTATTGGGAAATGACAAAAATACGCAGAATTATGGGGAGATGCACTGGAAAACCAACTTTCTGTCTAGCCCCAATATATCTAGGAATGCCTCTGTCCTATATTCAGAGTGAATTTTACTGTAATTAAAAGTTTATTCTTCTTACCCTCTTGCTTCTTCCAAAATGAAAAGAAAGCATAGTGACCCTGTAGGCTTAATATAATCCCACTTTGTAGGCTGGCATTTATACCATAAAAATTCATGGAAGAATGAGTGTTTTTTCATTTTTCTGTAGCAAGAGATGTGGGTTGCTCTATTTTAGTAACCAGTTTGTGGGTTAGATATTTCTGCCATTTTTTTTTTGTCCCATCACTTATAGAAGATGGAGGAGTCACATATCTTGAGACAGTTTATATAACAAAGTGTTCATGTTTATTGACCATTACCCATAACATTGATTTCTAAATCAAAGAGAAGCTCAGTCTGCAGATAAGCTCCAAATTTTACATACATCATCTTACATACGGAGCAAATAAAGAATTTATTCATCATTTCAGAAATTAGCTACAAGAGTTTTTCATGTCTTTCACACAGTCCACCTGAAATAGGTCTCTGTATTTTGTAGTTTAGTTTTAATTGATTGGGATCTTTGAAGTTCAAGAATCATAGTCTTAGTAAAATAGAAAAACAAAGAATCATAGTCTTTCATTTCTATAGTTTAGTTCAGAGAAAGGTAATGGATGCATTTATTTCAAGAGCTTTGACTTCCTGAGAAAGTCCACCTCTTACACACAACACAAGTTGACATTGTATAAACTGTGTTTGCCACTGCATTAATTGTGGGGCTGTATCTTCTGATCATTTTCCTGGCTCCATTTAGACATAACCTCCATCTTTATTTAGAATAATTAGTATGATTGCATTAGATATCTGTGAAGATAAATTAGTATTAGTGTTGATGTTTCATCATATAAAACATTTTTACCAAAGATATTTATCATAAACTGCCATTCAGTTTTCAGACTCTAAAATAACTCACATGCTTTTATTGATTTAATGAGGTAGATGTAACATATTTCAACCTCAGTAATACCTTATATTTTTGAGAGTTTTACAGTTTATAAGGGGTTTTTATGTGAATTAACTTACCAGATTGATGCTGACATACCTCACACATTTAGAGAATATGGAATTCCTTTTAATGGAAAGGTTGAAAATAGGGTATGAAGTTGAATTCAGAAACTAAGAAGAAAAAGGCTAGCAGGAGCTTTTCTAAAATGAATGCAGAGTCAGCTACACATGAAGACACAAAGAAAGCAAGAAGGACTAAGTCTAAGTAGGAAGTAATAAAAGAATCAGAATCTAAGCTGCATTCTGAAGGCCAAGCTTACAACATTCAAAGAAGCAAGGCTGGCTGTCCTACTCTTTAGCCACACGTTACACTCATTAGCCTGCGGATTGTTGACTTTAACTATTGGAGCCTCAGTGTCCTCATTTACAAAATATCAATGAAAACAGTTGTGCCCATCTCCACAGAATTGCTGTCAGTGTGCTTTGGGGGTGCATAATTTTAAAAAAATATTTTAACCACTAGTATCCAGTGTTCTGTATTGGAGAAACCTATATTTAGAGAAAGTCCTTAATAGACTGCTTTCATGGTAGCTGATGGAATCCCCAGGGAATGGTCTGGACTTAGATGGCCAAACAAGACAGTTATGTGGCTTTGAAAATGACTTTAACAGGTATTGAGGATGAAGATCAGAGATAAGAAAGAGGAGCAGAGGTTAGAGTAGAAAGAGCGGACGAAGGCCACAGCAGAGGCTGAGCCTGCAGAAAAAGCCAGCCCGTGAGATATTCCTGGAGGCAGTAGGGACAAAAACTCTTTTTCAAAAAATGAATATATATTAGATTTTAAACTGTTTGTGATTTTATAATTTAAAGCCCTTATGTTACCCCGATTTGGGGAGCCTGATATGCACATTTCTGTTTATGAAGGTATTCTATTTAGAATATAAAGAGATCAGATGGATTTTTATTCTGAGTTTAGGCAGGAAGACACTGAGATAATATATTAGGAAAGAAAATTTTTAGCTAGATATGAGTTTGAGGGGAAAAAATTTCCTTAAAGAATTCCGCAGTTATTATATTATCAAGGGTACTGTTTTTCCTACTGGAAGTGGGGCACATTTTAAGATAACTTTTGTTTGACTTGCAATGTCAGGGTGACTTTAGCTAGCAACTTGATTAAACAATATAAAGTGTTTTTCACCACCTTTGGCATACAATAAGCACATGATAAATGATTAGTGATCATCATCATAATTTTATTATTAAAAAGTGATTTCTCTATATGCAAAGCAGTTTTATTTTGCAGAAAATTGGATTTCTAATCATTATGAAAAGTCAAGTCCCAACAATTATCATTTGATACCCACAACACCTTTGTCATATTAGTAGTATCACATGTTTTATAAAGCAAAGTGATCTCTAGGATCATAGATTTTGAGAACATATTCTTGTGTGATCCCATGTTTTAGGGAAAAAGAAGATTACATTCTCTTTAGTTTTCCTTGGACATTCCCCTAAAAAAACATTAAATTTCCTCAAATGAAGTGAGTTTGCCATCAAAATAACAGAATCTCAGACTTTATAAGGGCCACACAGTCATAACTGCATACCTTTATTTTATTAAAGTAATACCCCAGAGAATGTTGGATAGCTTTTCAGTACTCATTTTGTGAAGAAGAGAAACATTAAAGAATTGAAATTTTATTTTCAAAGAAATTAACTTTTAAAAATCGTGTACTGTTTGAGGACAAATGAAAGGAAAATTATCTTAAAGAGCAGCATAAAAGACTAAATGGCTTCCGTTTATGTACTTTTAGTACATAAAATTGCCTTTCACTTCAGCCGCTGTCTTGTTTGTTTAAGTTTATTTTGTTTTGTTTGTAGAGTTCATGAATTTGATCTTTCTCCCAATTGTGAGTTAGAGCATATCTGTTAAACTCATTTTCACGGTTTTCTCAGCTCAAAAATGTAATAATATTCCCATGTTATTTTGCATTCAAGTGTGTTGTGGGAGTTAAAGTGCGTTAAAAAGTGCATGGTTTTATAAAAATCAGAAGTAAGAGTTATACTGATAATGGTACATGCAATAATACTATTAATGGTATACGCATGTAACCTTTGTAAACATAACTCCAGATGTGCAAAAGCAGATAGCATGAGTCTTTAACCTTGTAATGATTAGGAAGTTATGGGAGAAAATCCTCACAAGCTGTCCAGTTCTGGATCTTTAAAATGGAGACACGTTTATGTGGCATCAACAAGCAATGTTTATGGTTTTCGCTTTCTACTGGGAAGGATGAAAAGGCTGTGCTTGGTTTGTTCAAGGAGCTGTTGATTAAGTTAACAAAGAAACCTGACTCTTGTAATTCAGAACACTCACACAGGCAATCACCCTTCCCTGAAGACCCAGAATGAGTTCTTCATAGAGGAAAAATATGTCTAAATACACACACGTACACACACACACAAAGACACACACACACACACACACACATTTAAATGTAAACGATTAAATCAAAGAGGAAAACATGATTTTGACAAAGAATAGACCAGATGCTTAATTTTGATACTTCTTGCAATAAGCCATAGCATATTGTAATTGTTCTTTCCACATTCTCTATTTAGGGCTGAATTCTAGCATGTTTAAATGAGGCCGATGTAGACTAATTTCTCTGTAGGAGTTCGTGGCTTTGACTAAATTTCCAATGGGACATACTTTAGCTGATAACATGTATTTCTCTTTCATTTAAAGGAAACATGGAATATTTCACTTCCTGTTTCATTTTACTGTAATACTTTGAACAGCAATGGCACATCTACTTAGAGATGGCTGCTCTCAATGCATGTGAATTAATACCCATAATCATAGGTATTCTGAGGCTTTTTAGCCTAAGACACAATAATTGAGGTTGGGTACATGAAAAATATTCTAATGCGCTTCATAATTTCTTGGAATTTAGACTAGGGCTAGTTTATACGTTTCAAAGCCTAATGGAAAAAAGAAATAAGGGAGAACATACCTTTTAAATATTCCTGTATAATAATTATAATGCAAATTGCAAAATTATAAAACCTTGACTTTCTGGACTACTTGGTATATAAAATATAGAGAAGTCAAATTTCTGTGTGGGTTAGGGTTTACCTACTCACGAACTTAAACAAAAAATTACACATTTGAGATTTTCTAAAATGTATACATACTATTTTCCTTTCTCAAACTGAATGCTGATTGTTATGGATAGAATTTAAAATCCTGCATGCAACTTATGCTTGTTAACATTGTATTTTGCTGTAATACAGTGTTGCCCTAAAGACCACATTAAGCATTAAAGCCTTTATGCTGTTTTCATCTATGTGCTCAGTCATTTAAAAACTGTACATTAGTTTCATGTACTACCCTCCACGGTGGGATTATAATGATGAACTAGGTAATGTGGTTGCAGCCTTCATTATCATACATTCTAGTAAGGGATCAAATATTAATCCTATATATACAGTAGTCATGTTTATTTAGTAATCATGGATGTAATTAATACAAAAAAGAAATAAAAGGTACAGGTGTCTCAGCTTTTGAAGTTACTCGTTCATTTTCCATATTTTTTCCTGTTTTGCTTCTCCTGGTGCAGTGGGGTTTTTCTTGACCTTTAAGCTCTTGTTCTTCCATGTTTAGTTTTTGGTATGCAATAAGAATAAGACACAAATCTCATCATGTTACTCTTCTTCTGTTCAATACTACTCGGTGGGTTTCCATTATCCTCAGTATAAAATTCAAAAATTTCATTTCGCTTATAAGGGCATTCATGATGTGGGCCCAGCTTCTCTTTCTATATTTTGCTTTCGATAGTTCTCACAAACTATGCTTCCATTTTACTGAAGATCTTTTTTCCACTAGTATGTTTTGCTCTCTTATCACTTAATAATCTTTGAACATGACTTACCCTTGCTGGATTTCACCATTACTCTGCCTCTGTGCCCTCCCCTAATTTTACAGTTCCCTCTCTGCTTTCCTGTCTTTCTCATTCCTCTATCCAACAAGACCACAATATTGATGTCATTTTTTCATAAAGCCTTTTGACTCATCGCTCATCATTCATGTGCAGTTTGTTGGTCTTCCTTTGTGTTCCCTGGAAATTTATTACTGAGCTCTCATACACTGTACTTAGCAGACTTTTAACTTTTCTGGCACTGTTTTTACAGCAAGATTGAAGGTTATCTGGGAAGATGTACCAAGTCTTGTTCAAAGATCTGTCCTCAACCTTTGGCTACAGGCTTAGCATATAATGGCACTCGATAACGACTCGTACAATGGAAACGCCAACAAATCTAGGAGGACATTATCTTACTTAGTAGACTTTTAACTTGTCTGGCACTGTTTTTTCAGCAAGACTGAAATTTATCTGGAAACATGTACCAAGTCTTGTTCAAAGATCTATCCTCAGCCTTTGGTTACATGCTTAGCATACAGTGGCATTCGATAATGACTTGTAGAATGGAAATGCCAACAAATCTAGTAGGAAATTATCTTACTTATAATTATGTTATTTATATAATAAGTAATAAATATTATAATAAATTAAATACATATAATAAATCAAATAAATTTATTATTAATAAAATTTATTATTGTAAATAAATAATTATATTCTGTATTTATAATTATATTATTAAATGTTATTCAATAAACATTTGTGGAGTGTTGGATTTGCAAGTTGATTGGGAGGAAGATTTTTTTCAGAGTTGTCTTTGAACAATTTCTATGAACTTCCTTGCCTGTCATTCTACGATGGTCAGCGACTTGAACACTTTTCTTGTTTGCTGCTGCATTCTTGGCACTGTTATAGTATAGGCCACAACAAAAGGGGCTGTATGAAGAAAACTTAACTTTTGTGCATACTTACTAATGCTGTTTATATATTTGATGAATAGTTTTGCAAATGTTAGCCCTTATAATCTTCAGAATATTCCTGCGATGTAGGAATGTGGTCTTACAGAGGAAGAAATTAGGGCCCAGTCGGATTAAATGGCATAGCTGAGATTCTTACTCATCCTCTGATCAAAAGTGCAGAGCCTCCTTTTACTGTAGCAGACTTCAAACTACCTGTCAATTCAGATTATATATTTTAGTGTAATGTGGCCATTTGAAAGGCTTTCATGAACATTGCTTCATGATACAGAGATATCACAGGTCCAGGGTATTATCCCAACTTATTCCAATATAAAAAAGCATTAGATTTAGAGTTGGAAAACCTACACACCAGTCTCACCTGCACATGTTGTGTTAGCTTTCGTTTATTTTTTATAATCGGAGCTGCATGTTTTGTACTTGTCCTTGTACACCTCACAGGATTGTTTATAAATCTGAACTGTTATTAGAAAAAAATTCCTAAGTATGCTAAAATGTTTTATGTATTATCATCAGCTTCATAGGTACAAAAGGATTAAATAGGCTTGGGTCCTACCAGCTGTTTTCTGTATGCATGTCACAAGTGTCAAAGGACACAAAGCCAGAAAGTATCAATTAAAAAGTTCACACATGTCAGTGTTACCTGAAGATGCATGCACTGCTAATGGTGAGTGAATACCAGCACCTTGATAACCAAGAAGAAATGCATATACTTTTAAAAAACTTTGTATTTTAAAATAATGATTGATGTATAGGAAATCACCAAAAACTGCATGTGGAAGTCCTATGCACCCTTTATGTAGTCCCCGCAATGTGAATAATTAGCATAACTGTAGTGTAATATAAAAGACAAGAATTACCCTTGATGTTTTCCATAGTTTGTTCTGATTTCACCAGTTGTACCTGTACTCATTGTGTGTGTGTGTGTGTGTGTGTGTGTGTGCGTGTGGTGGCAGGGGGTTGTGTACTTTGTGCAGTTTTATCACATGTGTACCTCCGTGCAACCACTCCACAATCAAGACCCTAAGTATCTAGTCACTTCAGAATTCCTTGCTCTACCCCTTGCATAGTCACCTCCACTCCTCTTGCAGCACCTGCAAACCATTGCCCTTTCTTCATCTCTATTATTATGTTATTTCCTGAATGTTATCTAGATAGAGTTGCACAGTGTGTATCTTTTTGAGGTTAACTTTTTTGCTCAGGATGATTTCCTTGAGGTTTATCTATGTTGTTACCTATACCAATTGTTTTCCCTTTTTAATATTGACTATTGTTACATGGTATGGTTGTACCCCAGTTTGTCTAGTCATTCACCTGTGGAAGAGCAGAAGTGTGTGTTTTTAATTACAGCAATTAGGTAACAATAACATTTGAAGTGATTTCAAGTGACCGGAATAGTAAGATAAATTATCAGTTCATCCAAAAATTTCACTGAAGGATCTTTTAAGTATCTTTATCACATGTTTTTCTTCTGTATACATGGGAAAAATATAAAACCTTGTGCTCTAAAATACAGGTTTCAATAAATTTATTTTTATAATTTGCAACTCAACAAGAGTTACAATTGATTTGTTAAAGTGTGCCTTTAAAATGCTCAATCCTGATCCATTAGTTTTTCATGATTAATGTACTAATGATCCTGCTGTGTTTGCGTGTGTGTGTATGTGCACATGTGTGTGTTTCCAAAGCGAAATCCTTGAAGGCAGGGGCTGAAGGGTACTCATCATGATATTTGCAGGACCTAGCACATTGCCAGGCCCCTAAATCATGCCCAACAACTTTTTTTTAAATGAAGCACAATTCCAGAAGTCAAATACTCTTGACAGAAACTGTTTTCTATGCCCCTATTATGTAGGCCACTCTAAGTTTCTTTATGGAGAAGCAGAAAACTGTCAGTTAATTGATTTTGTTAAGGCCCAGAGTGGTGGAGCAGGTGGAAAGAAGATCCCATCTTCCTTCCGTTAGGGCAGGCTGCATTTCCCAGTAACATTTTTTATCCTTTTTCCAAGTTTTCCTCGCTGCATTTTTAAAAATGGTTTTTAAACTGCTAAACTAAGAAAATAATCCTTTCCTTTTAGAAAAAAATAATAAAAATACAGCTGGTCTATATTATTACTTCACTTGGGGATATGGTTGCCTTAAAGACTTCATCAGCTTTCTTACAAAAAGGAAAAAAAGAAGCTATGGCATTTAAAGAAGCAACTACAGTCACTTACCTTCCACAAAGGCCACTTTAGTGATAGTCTTATATTTCATTGGCATATTGAATATAGCTAGCCCTCTAATCTAACGAGTACTTCCAGTACCTTCAGAGTCTTCTCTGAGCATGGAAGAAGCATTAGATATCAATAAGAGTGATATATTAAAATGGAATTTTAATCCAAAGCCCTTTAATACTCTGGAGCAAATAAAGTGACCTTTCTAGATAAAATGCCCTCATAATTCTCTACTTTAATGTCTAAAACCCAAAGCATAGTGAAAGAAAGTAATGTAATATCAGAGTATCTTAAAATAACTGAGGAATTCCAGCATTCTTTCATGGCTGCTGAGTATGAAGGATGAAATAAAAAGAACCACTAACCTGAAAACTCGAAAGGCCTTTCCTACTAGATTTTGCAAAAGACTAAAATAGTTTGACAATGCTAGGGTTGAGTATATGCAGGGCAAAAAGTGTTGCTACCTACCTGCAACATTCTTAGTTATTTTTTCCTCCTCTAATGCAGAAAATAAAATGACAGAAACTAGAACATTGTAAGAGTCCCAATTTCTTGCTTCATCTGAGAGGAGTATTTTTTTTGTAAGCCAAAAAATAACATTGAATACTTTGCATGCTAGGAATTCTGTGGCTCAAGTCTGGTGCATTAGATACTGTGAAGCCCCAGAATTTGCAGGCTAGAGACAAGCAGAAAGAGAAAAGTGTCCTCAAAGCAGTGGCCTGTTTATTTCTTGCCTGCTTTTACTGCTATCCCCAAATAAGGATTTTAAAACTTTTAAAGCTACTAGAACATGTATGCTTAGGCTTCTCTGCTGTACTCAAGATCTATCTGTGTCTAAGCTTGCAAAATATGGCAAAGGAAATTTGGAAGCTCTCTTTTCTTCCCTTCTGCTATCTTCTCTCGAAGGTTTTCAGACTTATCCAAGCTGAGCTGTTATTTTTGATATCAACCCTCTCTAAAATAACCTTTCAAAGATTTTAAGTGTAAATGAATCACATGAGTTCACATACTCATATAAATGGCATTTTTTTTCTGCAAAATAAATAACACAAATAAGATTAAAGGATAAAAGTGTTTGGTTTACATTTACTCTGAATGAGATCTGGTCCAAAATGCTTAAAACTAATTTCATCCACCAGCCATCTGACAAGCTCTCACAAGTTCTTCTCTTCTAATTCAAAATTTCTGTTCATTGGCACAAACTTTGGAATCAACTCTTTGGAATGAATTTCTATGAATGGTTTGGCATATTTTTGAATGGTATCTACTGAATGAGGCAACTATATGGGTATAACACACAGCACCTGTTATGAACTGGCTTAAAAAATACCAAGTGCTATAAAAAGGCAATTCTACTGAGTAGGAATTAACATTGATAAGAGATATTAATATTTACAATAAGGAAACCTGAATTGAGCAGGTGTTACTATACTAAATGGAGGGAATTCATAAACTTCCAGCAATAGATCATTTTTGAGTGTATCACTTCAGATAAAAAGAAAACTTTCTCTAGGACAAGAAAGCAATTAATGCTCTATAGTTGGATTTTAGATCTAACATCACCAGATGATACTGATAAGTTACACTGGAGAATGTCTATGAATAAATGGGAACAGTTAACTTTTCTTTGTCAATTAAGGATAAGTGGATTGATGTCACCTACAGGAAAGGAATATGTTATTAGGATTCTACCCCATCGCTATGCCACATGGTATCTTCTGTGTTGTCCTAAATTAAAAATGTGATGAAGATGTATTTTATTAAAAGCTTACAGTCTTTTATACAATACAGAATTTATCTCTTTCAGATATGGAAATGCCAATTCAAAAGGAAAATAATTACTTGGAGAGAATTCATTGTGTCCTAGGTGATCCTACCTTCTCAAAGTTCTTCAGATCATGGCTCTTCTCTCCATTTTTACCTCTACTACATTAATTCAAACTTTAATATTTTCAAAACGATTGTATCAATAATTTGGCTCTTTGGAGCTGCCAAAATACTCTTTCTTAAAAAAAAAATCAAATTGTATCCCTCCCTGAATTATATCCTTTAATATCTCCTCCAGCATCTCAAGAGTAGTAACTGGACTTTTTACCTTTTGGATTTTGGATCATTCCTATGGTAGACACACTAACATTCCCCACAAAACCAGAGCCTGTAAATATGTCACCTTACGTGGCAAAAGGGACTTGACTGTGTTATCCTGAATGATCTAGTTGAGTCCAATGCAACCACAAGGCTCCTTGTAAGAGAGAAGCACAAAGCTCAAAATGAGAAAAGGAGATTTGGCAATGGAGCCAGTTTGGAGGAATGCACTTTGAAGATGCAGAAAAGATCCCAAAGCCAAGGAATGCCAAAACTCTCTAGAAGCTGGAAAAGCCAAATAAATAAATAAATAAGTTAATTAATTAATTAATTTCTGGAACCTCCGGAGGCATGAAGCTTTGCTAACACCTTGATTTTGGACTTCTGACCTCCAGAACTGTGAGAGAACACTAATTTGTGTTGTTCTGAGCCACTAACTTTGTAGAAATTGGTTGTAACATCAGTAGGAAGCTAAGACAATGCCTAGGAGCTGGCACACAGCACGTGCTCAATACATATTAAATAAATGAATGAAAAAGTTAATGGAGAGCATCAGTATCCATAAAATCTTGTTTCTTTATTGTTTTCTCTTACATGTTGGCGTTTGGGATGGCAATTCTGTGAGAGGAAGATTGCAGTGAAATAGAGGTTTCCATCCCTGGAGAAATATGTGCTACCAAGCTGCAATTTGAATATTTGACATGGAAAGTCTAGATATTTTATTCATCACAGAGATGTATGAGGCATATAAATACAGCATTGTGGTTGAGAGTGCATTCTCTAGAGTCAGCCTGCCTGGATTCAAATTCTAGTTCTATTGCTAACTGACTGCCTTGCCCTATGCAGGGTTTTCAACCAAGTTATGCCTTAGTTCCCTCATCTATTTAATTCCCACATAAGAAGGAATTTTTGAGAATTAAATAAAATAAAAAATAAGGAATATGGAACTGTGTCTGGCTTATAGTAAATGCTCAATACATGTTAAGCCTTATTATTATTCCTGTTATTATTATGTTTTAGGTTTTGTTCTAGAACACTCTAATCACAGAGATAAATATATTAAATCATTTTCGTTTTCAAAAGTATTAAGAACTCAACTGTACTTATTCAGCAAACACCCTCACTGGATATATTTTCATCTAATGGCTTAACAGTTGCTTGTATGTAGGCTATATTCTGAAGTTATGTTTTTCAATGATAAAAGTGACATCATTTTGACATTACAATTTACCATTTGGGTGCAGTAAAATGGAAATATTTTCCCAGTAATTCATTTATAGTGTTTGTCGTTTGAATTATTCAAAGGAGACAAAGTCAAGTAAATAATAAGACTAGTATTCATATCTAGTCTTACTATCCCTGACCAAACATACTGACTTAAGCAGGATTGTTAAATGAAACGCTGTTTAAATGGAAAGTGAAACCCTTGATAGCCACAAAGGTTTTAAACAAAGAATTTTCGATAGCTTTTCTTTTTATGAATACAACAAGACAATATTTGTATTATTGGTTTGACCTAGTGTTTATGAGTTTGGGGTTTGGCAGTTTTCCTGACTATTGTTCTGTGTCTGATTGGAAACCTGGAATTCATCTACTTTACATGAATTGTTCCGTTCAGACATAGCAGTCTCTGCAGTGTTTGATTTTACTGGTTGAAGTCATTCACACTGCTGCTGGTAGGGCTGCGTATGGCAACATAAAATGAACACACGATTAACTTTTACTAAGTTACAGACATTGACAGTGAAATGGAAACCATAATATATACTACTCAGATTCAGTTAGTTAAAGAAGACCCCATAAAAATGGCTTGAGGCCGTCTGTTCATTTTTGTTTTATTTTTCTTTTACAAAATAAATACTTTTAAGAAATACATTTTAAGCCTTAATGTATACTGATATGTTTACATATGCATATTGGTGTTCTTGTAAAGAACTACTATTCTCTTGACCACATTGTCAAATAAGAAATAGCTATATCTGAAGTTTCCAGATTTTTCTTTGATAGAATTAGTTTTTCAACCTCATGTATGCAGGACTTAACTAGGCCTGATATTTGATACAGTACCATGTTTTCAATGGACACTATATTTTTATGTAACTCTGTTAATTAAAAGTTTATTATTACTCTCCTTTTTTGAACACATTATTTTATCCATTGTTTATTTATTCAATCATCACTCTTTTCCAACTTTACAATAAATATTAGACTTATATTGACAGTGTTACACAACCCTGAAGTCAAAAGATCTGACTGTATTATATAGTTCTCTTTATACTGCATTACCAAATAAATTATCTTTGCCATGTAAGTTTTACTTTTGCTATACTGAATCAATGTGGGTTGTAAAGAAGCCATTTGGAAAACACTTGGATTAGAATAATTTTAGGTTTCTGATCTGTTGCACACCAAGCAAAGGAAGGTAATTAGCTCTATGCACCCTATAAATCATGCACATATTTGCATAAGAAAATAAACCAAGATGCTTAAAGAAGCAAATACTGTTTCAGTTACCACATTAATCAGCTTGAAATATAGTTTGTTCATATTCTTCTTAGCATAAAAGTGTTCAATGTCTACTTACATGTGATTAAATCAGCTACATTCAATAAACATTTATTAACAACTATTGTGTTCAAGGCATTTTGCTGAGTGTTACATGCCATAGCCAACAGGTCTTAATAAAACTTTCAATCGGAATATGGGGTTTTGAAGAACACTGGAATAAAAAAAAGTAGAGAAAAATAAGGTGAGAAGATAGGTTAAAGTGTTTTTAAAGTAGTTTTGGCTGGGAGAATGGGGAAAAGCATCTCGGTGACGTGGATCTTTTTGGATAATTTGCATTTTGATGGCAGAGAAAGAAAGGTGAAGTAGATGCTGTTTGATAAGTTTGGCTGTGTCCCCACCCACATCTCACCTTGAATTGTAATAATCCCCACGTGTTAAGGGCAGGGCCAGGAGGAGATCATTGAATCATGAGGGCAGTTTCCCTCATACTGTTCTCATGGTAGCGAATAAGTCTCATGAGATCTGATGTTTATATAAATGGGAGTTCCCCTGTACAAGCCCTCTCTTGCCTTCACCATGTAAGACGTGACTTTGCTCCTCATTAGCTTTCTGCCATAGTTGTGAGGACTCCCCAGCCATGCAGAACTGTGAGTTTATGAAACTTTTTTCCTTTATAAGTTACCCAGTCTTAAGTATGCTCAAGTATGTCTTTTTTTTTTTTTTTTTTTTTTTTTTTTTTTTTTTTTTTTTTTTTGATTTTTTATTGGTAGCACAGCCGTGCTGGGAGTGAACCAAACCCCCGCCACCAAAACAAAA
>CAUYLG010077637.1:0-16719 GCA_963573385.1 Cacajao melanocephalus
GGTCCTTGAGGAATCACCACACTGTCTTCCACAATGGTTGAACTAATTTACACTCCCACCAACAGTGTAAAAGTGTTCCTATTTCTCCACATCTTGCTTGCCTTTTAAGAAGTTTGTACTTTATCCCATGGGCCATAGGAAAGAGCTAAGGAACACAAATTAGGGACATACTTATAGCCAGGCCATCTGAAGTGGGAGGAGATATTTGAAAGGAATAAGGCTGGAGGTAGGAGGGCTACTCAGACACTATTGCAATAGTCAAAGAAAATGAAGATGAAGACCTAAATGGGAACAGTAGGTAGTGGGCAATGATGGAGTTGAAGGAAGAGGCTGAAGAAAATTTTGTGAGGCAAAACCAGCAGGATGTGGTGATTAAACAATGTGGGGAAATAAATGGAGGTAATGATCTAAATCTGATGCTTCTATCTTGAGTGTCTACCAACTGCCAAAGTGTATACAGTAGAAGAAAGAGGGTTATGTATAAGACAATGAGTTCACCTCTGAAAATCTTGAGTTTAAAGTATGTGAGGGATATTGAAATAGGTGTAAGGATTCAGTGAATGGGTAGAATTTGGGAGAAAGGTGAAGAGGACAGTCTGAGATAAATCCCCTGTGTGCAGAAATAGTTAAAGCCATGTGAAAAGATTAAAGCATTCAGAGAAACCCATGGAAGGAAAATTGTAAGCATAGACGCTTGAGAAGAAATGACATTTCAGACCTGGTCAGAAGAGAAGCCTGTAACTGAAATGTAAAAGGAATCATCACAGAGATGAAGAGAATCAAGTTTTTAAAGTATAGAATGATAAATAGCATTAATACCGAAGAAAAATCTAGCATGTTAAGGTTTAAAATATGTCCATTGTATCAGTTCCTGGTGTCTTCGGGAAGAATATATCAGTGGAGTGATGACAGTGGCTTTCTTAATCTCTCTAGCTGCAGAGGACTGAGATCAAGTGAGGAATCAAGCAAAGGAGTCAGAAATGGCAGAGGGAGAATTATCAGGGAGATGGAATAACAGGTAGTAGTAGGTGATTGCATATGCTGAGGAGTAATTTTATTTTTCAGAACACAGGCATTTAATAGAAATAGATATAGCACAAGGTAGGCCTGGATGTGAGGGAAAGAACATGAGTTTGGTTTTGTACACTGGAATTTTAATGTTTCAGAAGGACATCAGCAAAGGGATGCCCAATGAGCAACTGGACATGCAGAATTAGAACTCACTGAAGAGAGTCTGCCAGAATTTATTAATTAGGAAATGCTTGACATAGAAGTGATAATGAAGCTCTAGGATAAATGGCATTGACAAGTATATGAATATATTGTGAAAGAATTCTGAGGAAGAAATTTGAGTAATGATCCCTGAATCAGTCAAGATAGATCAGGTTGCTTTAACCAAAAAGCTATGAAGTTTCAATGATTTAATACAACAAAATTTATTTCTCACTTGTGCAATGTTCCATGCAGGCTCAACAATTCTCCAGGGTATCTTTCCTTCATAGAGACCTCAGAAAACCAGGATATGCTTCCAGCTTATGGCTGTAACATCTCAACATCTCACCAAGAAAGGAGAAGGGAGAGTTAGAGGGTCTCACAGTGACTTTTAACTTCTTCAGCATATAAGTGATAACCATCAGTTCACCTCACAATGTTTTGGGTAGAACTCGTTGCATGGCCTTGCCTAACTAAAGTTTCTGCCTGCTGGTTGAATGTGTCTAAAGCTAAGCATTGCCAAGAAGTTCACAAATATAATCCTTTAGAAACCTGGGATGAAGTTGAAATCTGGACATGAGTGAGAAGTGATAATGTCTACCACATCCATGTAATAAGTTAAAATAAGATCAAGGAAAATGGGAGAGGGTAGTGTAGTGGCAGAAGAGCATAGGCTTAAGAGTGCCAAGAAAGAGAGAATCTCAGAAAGAAAGAGACTATTGGCAAAATGCCGCAAGGACTTCAGAGGAAGGCCTACAACTTTTGATCAATGAATTTGGCACCTGTGAGGTTACTGATGAACTTTGAGGTAGTAGCTTCTGTACAGTAACGAACCCATGGATGACAATCCTCAAGCCTAAAGCTTTTTTCCTTCACTTGATTTGGCCATGATGAACATTCCCATTCCTATGCTTTTCCCCTCATGGAATGTTATTATAGCCTACTCAGTAAGAAGGAAATAAAAGAGAATTCAAGGATAAGATTGGTGGTGGGTGGAGCTCAAGAATCAAGAAGACATGAAGAAAGGGTTACTGAGAGTGTTTTGGCTAAAACTATAGGACATACATGATTTCCAGTTTCAGTCAGCACTCTTTGGTGATTTTTCTCTAGAAATATTCAGTTGCCTGTTAGTAGGAACTAGGAAAGTATACTGCCTATCAGAAGCTATTCCAATCATTCAGATTGTATTCGTTTTCTATTGCTATGTAACAAAAATATTTCACCTTAAGACACCATAAACTTAATGTGTCAATGTTTTTGTGGATCAGGATTCCAGGCATGGCTTAACTGAGATTGCTACTTCAGTGCCTCACTGGGTTTCAATCAAGATTTCTGTCAGGCTCAAATTCTCATCTGAAGCCTCAACTAGGGAAAGGTCTGCTCCTAAGGTCACTCACGTTGTTGGCAGAATTCAATTACTCATAGCTGTAGGATGGAGGCTCTCTGCTCCTACAGACTGTTGAGAATTACTTGCCCTGAAGACCTGTACATAGTTCACATCACAGTTTACAACATGGCTGCTTATTTCTTCAAAGTGACGGAGAGAGAGCGTAAAAGAGAGAAGGGGGAGGAGAAGGAGAGAGAGAGAGAGAGAGACTAGCAAGACAGAGTCTTATATAAAATAGCTGTATTAGTCCATTCTTGCATTACTGTAAAGAAATACCTGAAACTGGGTAATTGATACAGAAAAGAATTTTAATTGGCTCATGGTTCCATAGGCTGAACAGGAAGCATGGCTCAGAGGCCTCAAGAAACTTACAATCATGGTGAAAGGCAAAGGGGAAACAGGCACATCTTCACATGGTCAGAGCAGGAAGATGAGAGAGGGGGGAATGGTGCTACACATTTTTAAGCAACCAGATCTCATGATAACTCACTCACTATCAAGAGAACAGTACCAAAAGGGAAATCCGCCCCCATGATCCAATAACTTCTCACCAGGCCCCACCTCCAACATTAGGGATTAAAATTCGACATGAGATTTGAGAAGAGACACAGACCCAAACCATCTTAATTACATAATTATCAGATTCACATTCCCATCACCTTTGACATACTTTGTTAGTTAGAAGCAAGTCACAGGTTCTGCCCACACTCAAAGTAAAGGGATAATACAAGGACACGAATACCAGAAGGCAGGGATCTTTGGGGGTTACATTAGGGTCTGTCTACCACAGGAATTAACAATGGCATTAAATCAAAGGAGCAAACGATTTAGTGCAATATGGAGTTTGTCAATCATAGTGCCAGCAGGAAACAGATGGGACCCTGAAACCTTGTAATTTAGAGTTTAATAAACTATTTACAAGGTTGTAAGCAGAGTTTAGGGAAATCATAAAACACAGTACAGTATAACAGAGCTCACCGTACTGGGGAGCAGCTACTGCATCTCTTGAGAAATAACCAGACACAGGGAGAGCGTGGTTACTGGAATCCACAGAGGATATTTGTGGGGTACCTGTTAGGAGATGTGATCAAAGAACATAGCTAACTGTGGTGACCTGACAAAAATGGAAGTGAGAGAACAAATACCCCATTCTCACTCCTTCCTTCTAGCTTCTTGCCAATGCTTCTCATTGACCGTACCCAACCAGAAGGCAGAAAATTCAGATCAGCTTTCAATGGCAACAGAGCAGGGTGGAAAAGGGTGAGCAATGGATTTATGGAGGTATTTGGAAGATATTCAGCACACTGAGTAGTCACTGAAATTTCTGATAGAATGATGAATGAAATCAGAATGGCGGAGAGTAGGCTGGGGAAAGATAGGAGTCAGGAGAAGAATAAAGGAACAGGTTCAGAAGAAGTGAAAATGGAGCAAGAAAGTCTCTAGTAAGGTGATTTCAGGGTTAGAGATTTTAAAATTAGATTCCTTTTAAATAATGACAAGAGTCCTGTGCCTGTCCAGGAATTAGAGAGGAGTGAAATCAATTTAAATATAAGCCTAGACACCCCATTATTTGAGAAGGTAGGTGAAATGTGCTTATTTTATTTTTTTAAAATTGTCAAGGAAGGACTCTTTCCATGGAAATTTCTTATGTTAGGCTTAAGGTACCTTAATTTCAAGCACTGTAATTTGAAGCACTGGGTTTTTCTGAGATAAGATGTGAACCTATCGTTTATGCTATATCTGTGCTTCTCATCTATTATGATGATGAAAATCTTTCCCAGAATTAGTTTTCTTAGTCACAGAAGGCTGAATGCCTTCACATTTGGGGAGGAGGCGTACTCATTTAATGGGTGCTACTGGAATATATATCATCAATAAGTTGACTTGCAAATATATGTACATGGATATGTGCCACTGGGAGTAATGATGGCAGATATTTAATTACTGTTGGCCATTTTCCTGCTTCCTGAGCTGTTTGGTTCCCTCCAATATCACCCTCATATTTGTCCCCCTCCCTATAATTGAGTAATCCCTCATGTTAATATCAGCCTGAAAGAAGTACCACTGAGAAGGAAATACGAAACTATGAAGAGCCTGCATTGTACTTCTAGTAAATAAAAATGACTTGGGGATCTGTTTCTAGTGGAATTATATACCCTACATCTCTTCTACCATTGAAGGGTGTCAAGGCATTTCTTTCTGCCTATCTTAATCTTCTTTGCAATCTTCCCTTCTCCCTTGTATCTAAGCAGAGTCACATAATTCTGTAATACAGTATACCATTTTAAACAAATGGGAAGAAATACAGCCAACTTACTGTCAAGATTTGTTTTTGTTGTTGTTGTTAGTAATGTAAATACCAATGACTAGTATTTTTTTTATTTTGAGATGGAGTTTCGCTCTTGTTGCCCAGGCTGGAGTGCAATGGCACGATCTCGGCTCACTGCAACCTCCGCCTCCTGGGTTCAAGCAATTCTCCTGCCTCAGCCTCCCGAATAGCTGGGACTCCAGGCATGCTCCACCATGTCCAGCTAATTTTTGTATTTTTAGTAGAGACAGGGTTTCACTATGTTGACCAGGATGGTCTCGATCTCTTGACCTCGTGATCCACCCACCTCGGCCTCCCAAACTGCTGGGATTATAGGCGTGAGCCACCGTGCCCAGCCTGTATTTTTATAATTACTTATGGCCTCAGCTTTAAAATCTACTACAGCATTTTTTCTATCTCAAATTCTAATATTTCAGCCCTATTCCAATTTTATATCCAGGACTATTATTTGGAATTAAGCAGAGAAATGGAGGCGTTAAGAATTTGAACACCAAAATATTGATTTCCAACCACTGGTTTATATGAGTTTTTAAATGGCTAAGGAAATTTTCAATACTTTATCTTTCAACTTTTATACTTTCAATGTTGATTTCCAGCCTCTCTCCAACACTTGACTAACACTTTCTCTGAATTATTAATGCCAGACATACACTTACATGAATATAGTTGTATTTTCTACACAGTGCAGAGGCTCCCAGGCTCATTTGTGTTCAGCTGCAAAAGAGAAAAAAAATTGAAAAGCTACTTTTCTTCCTGGGTTTCCCACACAAAAGTCACTGCTCTGTGAAGATTACCATTTGTAAGCTAATTCTGAAGTTGTTAATGGCAAGAATCAGAGCAATTGGCATCTGTTGTAAAACACACACTTAAGACAATCTCTCCCACTCATTTGTAAGAGCTGTGTGACAGCAGTGTGTTCTCTCTAGGGGGTTCCCTGCAAAGTCTTGCTTCAATTGCTTTAACTGGCTTTTGGAGAATTTTTAGAGAGTGTAGATTAACTCCCAAACACAAAGCAAATCTATGACACTTGGTTTGTTGTAAAACCATAACCCATTTTCCATTGATTTCCAGCCTAGCCAGAAACATTTTTCAGACTTGCCCTCATTCCTGAGCTCAAAAAAAACTTGAGTGGTAAAGAAACTGAGATTTCTCTGTCTTCAAGAGATTCTGATTCCAAGTGCCCATGGGACGAATGACAAGAAAAGGAGTTTGTGTTTTTAAAATAATAAGATTCTTGAAAAGTCACAGAGGTTCTCAAATAATTTTGTACAAACTGCAACAATCTGTTAACAAGCAAAGAATTCCCATAGCCTGCAAAATATCCTGAAACATTACTACTGTTAACAGTATCTCAAAGCAAGAACCAATAATGGCAGTGAAAAAGCTAAGAGCTAAAATACTGGAGAATACCAGCAGTTTTAATTTCTATTTTAATTAGAACCTTACCTATCTGTTACCTAAATTCCTTAGGATTTGCTCTCATTTTTGTTTCAAGCTCTGGAGAATCTTTGCTAGTTTGTTCAGCAATTCTGCAGAGGAAAAGCATCTCACTAATACTGGAAAAGAGGAATAGCGCACACACACACACAAACAAGTTGTTTATTTTCTCAATCCTCTCCCCTCCTTAATTAGATTGCAGAGCTATTAACTAGGAGTGCTTCCGTGATGACATACATATCCAGATTTTACATGTCAAAATTTCAAAGAGCAGAATGGGCAAAGATTTAAAGCTGAAAATGTCACATAGAAAGTATATAGAAAGTCCCAAAAAGCTTTGTCATTGTTAGGCCCTAGATTTGACAATCATTAATTTGCTATTAATAAGTCTTACTGTTAGGAGGACTCATTTCACTAGCTGCAGGAAGAATTTGTTCTTTAGACAATCATTGCTTTAAGCGGTATGTCAAATTGATTCAGACATTCAAGGTAAGAAACAGATGTAATTAAATCTTTGCAATAAACCGGCTAAGCACTCATCTGCTGCCACTGATAGATACAATTTGGGGGTTTCTAGGATTGTTTTACCCTCTCCCTTAATACATCTTTTAAAATAATCTTTAATGCCCTAAACACCTGTCATTCTATAACAGAATTGCTATTACTTGGTAGTGTTAACCCATTTCTCAGTTACATGAGTAAAGAAAATGCACCTCAAAAAGCTAACTGGATTGTTTTTCCCAACATGAACAGTGGATAACATATGTTACATGTATGCATTACATATAATTACATATGTGTGGTTGCATGTATGTATTACAGATAATTACATGTATTACAGATAATTACATATATGTGGTTGTGTGTATGTATTACATATAATTACATATACATAGTTACATGTATGTATTACATATAATGTAATTGTGTAATTGTGTGCAATACATACCTGTAATATATGTAACGTACAGCATGTATATATGTAATGTATGAAAGTGAAGGTCACCTTGATGCCTGTCCTGCTTGATCTGTGCCCTTTTGTGAAACATAATAGCAAATATATCAGCCCTTAGCCTTTGGGCAGCTCTAAATACCAGATTCATGGAGAAATCCAATGGAAAAATAGTGCTGTCTTCATAAAAGCTTTTTCAGACCATGTGCTCCTGAAATCAGCAATTTTACCTTGAGAAAAATGGCCTTTTCAGTTATGTGCAAAAACTGTTCTACAATGAATGGAAAAGTGTCTTAAAATGCCAGCAATGTCCCCAAATGAAGAATTCTCCACTTGCTCAATTGCAGTGATTATTCTGTTGAGTTACTTAGCCTCTCTGCTTCTAAAACATATTCTGAGATTGCTACTGAAATGCAGCATTTGTCACTGAGAGCTGTCAATGGTACAGTAAAGACTTACTCCAATGCACAGTACAAGGAAAGCATTGGCAACTGCAACTAGAATATATTGAGTGGTTATAGTGGTGTGTACTTTGGAGTCCAAATAAGTTAAAATGGATCAAGCTGCACAGGTGTCTTTCAATCTGGTTGGGAAGATAAAATATATATAGAAATGGAAAACCAGCAAAGATTTACAAAGTAACAAATGGAATAACATATGGGACAACTATTGTATCAGTCAGCTCCTGCTACTAACAACCAAAAAATCTCAGTGGCATACAATAAGAAAAATTTGTTATCTGCGATTCAACTGGAGTTTAACTGATTTAGGCTGAATTCAGCTGGGCTTGGCTCCACGCCACGGGTTTGATTCAGGCCTTTTCCACTTTCTTTTATGCTTGGGCCAGGGGATTGCCTACATGTTTTTCTCACGGTGTCAGTGGTCAAAAGCTCCCAGAGAAGAGAACAAAACAAGTAACGCTGCTTAAGGCATAATTTTGAAGTAGCACACAGTTACATGCACTGACATAACATTGGCTACAGCAAATTACATGGCCAAGTCCAACATCAATGAGGCATGGAAATATACTCCTCCTATATATTAGGTAGGGGAGAAGGGAGTGAATATTTACTGAAAAATAAACTACCACAATTACATTAATTCTTCAGTGCAGGGGTAACATGGAATACTAGAGGAAGCAGCATAGTTGGTAGTTAGGAGTTTTAAGAAACCTAGGAACTGCAGTTCCCTGGCAGTTATAGGTATAATCTATGACTCAGGGTCTAGCTATAAACCATCTGTAAAATTTTTCATGGCTTTTTCAGTGAGAAGGTAAGTTACAGTTTTTCTCATCTTCAATGAAAACAGATAAAATACAGTAAGTTCCCTAAACTAGAACTTACTACAAAAGAAAACCTATTTTGTCATCATCAAATTAGTGTTTAGGTATTTTTTCAGCAGTATTTTTATGGAGAAGTTTGCTGATATTTTAATCTGTTCATGAATCCTTCCTTAGTAGAATTTGCTGATTGTTGCAACCAGCCTCCAAGTTACTTTCTCTCTGGGTTAGAATTCGTGTTCTTCTTACCACAACACTGGCTCTTTAAGTCAGTGCTCCCTGAAATTGATTATCACTTGATACAGTGGTATGCTTATAACACACCCATGGATGCTTATATAGGGAAATATTTCTCTGATATTGCCAAGTATTCAGGCTGTCTTCATTTAACCTGTCAGTGGGGTGTGCTTTATAAGTCTGCAGGATATAGTTTAGAATGGGTATGTGTGTAAGAAGGATAAAGAAATATGTGGAGAGAAACTCTCACCCTTCTCTTTAAACAGCTGACATGGGATTAATTCATCTGGATGACAAAAGTTCATTAACAGGAGGAGGTCTAAATATGAAATTGGGACACGAATACGTGAACTTTTATTGTAACAAACTACTTCTAACTGTATGACCTTGGGAAAAAAAAAAACATTTTCTGGGCTACAGTTTCTTCACCTGTGAAAAAACTTTGGACTATATGCACTTTAGAATGTTAGTGCTAACCTTCTGGTTTCTTTAAACAGCAACATTTTATGTTCTAGGATCAAGTTAACATACAATATAGGTAGCACAGAATCCAAGATGACAAAGGGAGAGAAAAATATGAACCAGGTTTCTACCATTGAGAACAGCAGTACAATGCACAGAATAAGGGAGTTCAAGAAGCAGAGTCAGATACAGGACCAAAGTTTCAAGGTAAGCCACATGGCACGCTGTGCCCGCTGACCTGTCCAGCAATGGCCTGATGCTGGAGCCCAGGGTTGCCCCTAGAAGAGCACTAGCTTCAGTACCACAGGCAAGAAGAGGTGAAATGATAGGGCTTCATGAATGATAAAGTTATTTACCTCACACATTTTAGTTCATAGCTTTAGACAATGCATCAAGTCCCTGGCTGCATATATCATAGATAACGTTTTTTTAAAATCTGTGAGAAAAGCTTTATTTTTCCTCATTGTAAGACTTGCTAGATTCTATGAGTCTCCCCACAGTTAGGATTTCTTAAAGAAAGTAGACATTAGTGTCACTGAATCCTTGAAACGACGTGGAAAATGTTTCCCATCAGGAACTCCTTAGTTTGATTGTCAATATAAACCATATAAACCACCTGCATTTGGGTTTCTTTGACAATTGTAATAATTCCATTTTATAAAGAAAATTATAAGAATATTCTGAAATTTGCATGCCACTGTCTTCCTGCAGGAAAATGCAGGTGATATGAAATATAGTATGGTATGGATTTTTCTTTTCTTTTTTAAATGCCCAGACTTTTATTTATTGTCATTACTCTCTAAACAATACAATATAAAACTATATAGCATTTGCATTATGTTAGATATTATAAATAATCTAGAGATTATTTAAATTAAATGAGAACATATGTATAGTTTGCATGTAAATATTAGACCATTTCATATAAGGAACTTGAACATCTTCTCATTTGGGGCTGCATAGAAGGTCCTGAAACCAATCCCCTATGGATAAGAAGGGTGAGTGTGTACAGTACTTATTTATACCTTTGTTGTATATAGCACACCTGAATGTAAATTTCACAGAGGCAGGAATTTTTGTCTCTCTTGTTCATTGCATTTCCAGCACAGTAATACCTGTACATATTAAGTGCTCTTAAATATTTACTGAACATGAATCAATATATAATTAGAATTGAATGATTTTTCTAAATATTTATGATGGTTTAACTTTTATTTTTAGGTTCAGGGGTATGGGGCTTTGGTGTACAGATTATTTCATCACTCAGGTACTAAACTTAGTACCCATTAGTTATTTTTTCTGATCATCTCCCTCCTCCCACACACTACCCTCAAGTAGACCCCAGTGTCTGTTTCCCCCTTTTTTGTATCTGTATGTTATCATCATTTAGCTCCCACTTACAAGTAAGAATATGTGGTATTTTGTTTTCTGTTCCTACATTAGTTTGCTAGGGATAATGGCCTCCAGCTCCATCCATGTTCCTGCAAAAGACATAATCTCATGCTTTTTCACGGCAGCGTAGAATTCCATGGTGTATACGTACATTTTTTTTATCCAGTCTACCATGGATGGGCATTTAGGTTGCTTCCACATCTTTGCTATAGTGAATAGTGCTGCAGTGAACATACACATGCATGTCTTTATGGTAAAACAATTTATATTCCTTTGGGTATAGACCCAGTAATGGGATTGCTGGGTCAAATGGTAGGTTTGTTTTCAGCATTTTGAGGAACTGCCATACTGCTTTCCACAATGGCCGAAGTAATTTACACTTCCACCAATGATGTATAAGCATTCTGTTTTTTTCCACAACCTTGCCAGCGTCTATGATTTTTTGTCTTTTTGATAATTGCCATTTTGACTAGTGTGAGATGGTATCTCATTGTGGTTTTGATTTGCATTTCTCTAATGATCAGTGATGTTGTGCTTTTAAGTTCTGGGATACATGTGCAGAACATGTAGGTTTGTTCCATAGGTATACATGTGCCATGGTTGCTGCACCCATCAACCCATCATCTACATTAGGTATTTCTCCTAATGCTATCCTTCCCCTAGTCCCCTAACCCCTGACAGACCCTGGTGCATGATGTTCCCCTCCCTGTGTCCAGTGTTCTCATTGTTCAACTTCCACTTATGAGTGAGAACATGTGGTGTTTGTTTTTCTGTTCCTGTGTTAGTTTGCTGAGGATGATGGTTTCCAGCTTCATTCATGTCCCTGCAAAGGACATGAACTCATCCTTTTTTATGGCTGCATAGTATTCCATGGTATATATGTGCCACATTTTCTTTATCCAGTCTATCATCGATGGGCATTTGGGTTGGTTCCAAGTCTCTGCTATTGTGAATAGTGCTGTGGTAAACATACGTGTGCATGTGTCTTTATAGTAGAATGATTTATAATCCTTTGGGTATATACCCAGTAATGAGATTGCTGGATCAAACAGTATTTCTGGTTCTAGATCCTTGAGGAATCACCACACTGTCTTACACACTGTTTGAACTAATTTACACTCCCACAAACAGTGTAAAAGCATTCCTATTTCTGCACATCCTCTCCAGCATCTGTTGTTTCCTAGCTTTTTCATGAGTGCCATTCTAACTGGCGTGAGATAGTATCTCATTGTGGTTTTGATTTGCATTTCTCTAATGACCAGTGATGACGAGCTTTTTCTCATATGTTTGTTGGATGCATAATGTCTTCTTTGAAGAAGTGTCTGTTCATATCCTTCACCTACTTTTTGATGGGGTTGTTTTCTTGTAAATTTGTTTAAGTTTCTTGCAGATTCTGGATAATAGCCCTTTGCTACAAAGATAATAAAATACCTAGGAATAGAACTTACAAGGGAAGTGAAGGACCTCCTCAAAGAGAACTACAAACCACTGCTCAAGAAAATAAGAGGACACAAACAAATGGAAAAACATTCCATGCTCACTGATAGGAAGAATCAATATCATGAAAATGGCCATACTGCCCAAAGTAATTTATAAATTCAATGCTATCCTCATCAAGCTACCATTGACTTTCTTCACAGAATTAGAAAAAACTACTTTAAATTTCATATGAAACCAAAAAAGAGCCCGTATAGCCAAGACATTCCTAAGCAGAAAGAACAAAGCTGGAGGCATCATGTTACCTGACTTCAAACTATACTACAAGGATGTTGTGCTTTTTTTCATATGATTGTTGGCCACATGTATGCCTTCTTTTGAAAAGTATCTGTTCATGTCCTTTGCCCACTGTAAATGGGGTTTGTTTTGGCTTGTAAATTTAAGTTCCTTATAGATGCTGGATATTAGACCTTTGTCTGATGCATAGTTTGCAAAAATTTTCTCCCATTCTGTATAGGTTGTCTGTTGACTCTGTTGATAGTTTCTTTTGCTGTGCAGAAGTTATTTAGTTTAATTAAATCCCATTTGTCCAGTTTTGCTTTTGTTGCAATTGCTTTTGGCATCTTCATCATGAAATTTTTGCCAGTTTCTATGTCCAGAGTGGTATTTCCTAAGTTATCATCCAGGCTGTTTATAGTTTTGGGTTTGACATTTAAGTCTTAAATCCATCTTGAGTTGATTTTTGTATATGGTGTAAGGAAGAGGTCCAGTTTCAGTTGTCTGTATATGGCTAGCCAGTTATCCCAGCACCATATATTCTTTCCCCATTGCTTGTTTTTGTCAGCTTTGTGGAAGATCAGATAGTTGTAAGTGTGCAGCCCTATTTTGCGGCTCTCTATTCTGTTCCCTTGGCCTATGTGTCTGTGTTAGTGTCAGTACCATGCTGTTTTGGTTGCTGTAGCCCTGTAGCATAGTTTGAAGTAGAGTAGTATGAGGCCCCCTGCTTTGTTGTTTTTGCTTAAGATTGCCTTGGCTATTTGGGCTCTTTTTTGGGTCCATATTAATTTTAAAAGTTTTTCTAGTTCTGTGAAAAATGCCATTGGTAGGTTGATAGGAATAGCATTGTATCAGTAAATTGCTTTGGGCAATGTGGCATTTTAATGATATTGATTTTTCCAATCCATGAGCATGGAATGTTTTTCTATTTGTTTGTGTCATCTCTGATTTGTTTTGTAATTCTCATTGTAGAGATCTTTTACCTCCCTGGTTAGCTGAATTGTTAAGTATTTTATTCTTTTTGTGGCAATTGTGAATGGGATTGTGTTCCTGATTTGTCACTCAGGTTGGCTGTTGTTGGTGTATAGGAATGTTAGTGATTTTTGCACATCAATTTTGTATCCTGTAACTTTGCTGAAGCTGTTTATCTGCTCAAGGAGCTTTTGGGCTAAGACTATGGAAATTTTTTAGATACAGAATCATGTTGTCTGCAAACAGGGATAGTCTGACTTCCTCTCTTCCTGTATCTATGACCTTTATTTGTTTATCTTGCCTGATTGCTCTGGTGAGGACTTCCAATATTGTGTTGAATAGGAATGGCGAGAAAGGGCATCCTTATCTTGTGCTAGTTTTCAAGGGGAATACTTCCAGCTTTTGCCTGTTCAGTATGATGTTGGCTGTGGGTTTGTCCTAGATGGCCCTTATTATTTTGAGGTATGTTCCTTCAATACCTAATTTTATTGAAAGTTTTAACATGAAAGGGTGTTGAATTTTACCAAAAGCCTTTTCTGCATCTATTGAGGTAATCATGTCATTTTGTCTTTAGTTTGGTTTATGTGATGAATCACATTTATTGATTCGTGTGTGTTAAACCAGCCTTGCATCCCAGGGATAAAGCCTACTTGATTGTGGTGGGTTAGCTTTTTGATGTGCTGCTGGATTGGGTTTGCCAGTATTTTGTTGAAGATTTTTGCCTCTATGTTCAGCAAGGATATTGGCCTGAAGTTTTCTCTTTTTTATTGTCTCTCTGCCAGGTATTGGTATCACAGTGATGCTGGACTCATAGAATAATTTGGGGAGGATTCCCTCCTTATCAATTTTTTTCAATAGTTTCAGTAGGAATAGTACCAGCTCTTTGTACATCTGGTAGAATTCAGGTGTGAATCCTTCCCGTCCTGGGTTTTTTTTTTTTTTTTTTTTTGGTTCGTAGGCTATTTATTACTGATTCAATTTTGAAGTTTGTTATTGGTCTGTTCAGGGCTTCAATTTCTTCTTGGTTCAGTCTTGGGAGAGTGTATATGTCCAGGAATTTATCCATTTCTTCTAGATTTGTGTGCATGGAGGTGTTGATAGTAGTATCTGATGGTTGTTTGTATTTCTGTGGGGTCAGTGGTAACATCCTCTTTGTCATCTCTAATTGTGTTTATTTGGATATTCTCTCTTTCATTCCTTTATTAGTCTAGCCAGTAGTCTTTTGTATTAATATTTAAAAAAAAAAAAAACAGCACCTGGATTCCTTGATCTTTTGAATGGTTTTCTGTGTCTCAGTCTCCTTCAGTTCAGCTCTGATTTTGGTTATTTCTTGTCTTCTGCTAGTTTTGGGGTTGGTTTGCTCTGGCTTCTCTAGTTCTTTTGTTATGATTTTAGGTTGTTAATTTGAGATCTTTCTAACTCGTTGATGAGAACATTTATTGAAAAATATGAAGTGCTTCATGAATTTGTGTGTCATCCTTGCACAGGGACCATGATAATCTTCTCTGTATCATTCCAATTTTAGTATATATGCTGCTGAAGCGAGCATGGTATGGACTTTTCAAAGTGTATGATGAGTCATTATTAATGTTTATATTGAATACAATATGGTTATCATGTTCAAGGTCATGTGTAGGGCTTTTATTCAGAGATGTGATGAAATAATGCTCCAAATTCTAGGACTCCTTATACAGTGATAGGAGAAAAACAATGACCAAATGCTTCTGAAACATAGGTAGTTAGTAGATTTCTCTGAATAAAATTATCATTTTTTTATTTGAAACATGTCTTTAAGACATCCTGCATGTTAAGGTCAGCAGTGATTAATTTAGAAACTGTGAATGTTAATTGAAGGCACAGTCTCTTCTGAAACCTTTTAAACATTTGACTCATGCTGGTTAATTAGAAGGGCAAAAATCACTCCATTGTATAAATATAGGGAGAGTTTCTCTTCCCAAGTAATGTGAATATATATTTGTTGGGTTGTATGAAAAGAGAGGAAGTAATTAGCCAGGTGAAATGGGCAAGGTGACAATGACTCTGAGATTTCAAATTCTTTCCAATCTTAGGTTTTGCTAAGCTGTACCAATGTATCTGGTCCTAATTCAGTAGAGAGTTAAAAGCCAATGTTATAATGCTTTAACAAGGATGGAATTACACACTATGTTTTTGTATTCATAGATAGGTAGCCAAAGCATCTTAGAATTTCCTCCTGCCATAATTTTTAATCTAACTAGTAAATTATATAATCTATAGAAGATTGCAATTGGCCAAGTCTTGGAAGTATCAGTTACTCAGATGAAGCCATTTCTTTGTATTTATTGTTGGTTTGACCAAACCTAAAATTGAAGAATTTTTCAGAGTTACCCTTGCTTCTCTTTCAGATAGCCTTTATGAAATGGAAAACATTTATAGAGTAGCTAAGATTTGGAGTAAAGTTTTCATACCTTCTCCAAATCTTTCTCATGACATAGATACAACCTAAATAATCAAAGGGAAATAATATCAGGTTGAGGAATGTATAAGATTAAATTATCAGAGTGTTTGTGTACAAAGAGATACACTCACATAAGAGTTGTTACACTTCCATGGCAGAACCCTGGGGCCCTTCCTAGGAAAATCCACAGCAAATCACAGTGATTTAATATCCCTCCTCATCACTACCATCCTAAAGAGGTAAAATCTATTAAACTTAGTACCAAGGGCAATAGTGGCAGAGAGAAAACTGAAAGAGATCATGGCAGTGATGCTACGGTAATGGAGTTCAGAGTGTGGTTATGAATTGATGAATTGTATCTTCTTGCATCAGTGCTTTCTGTTTCCCTCTTTTCTCTTCGGTACACTCCCATCCTGAGTCATTGGAACTCTTTGAATGCCTGGTTTCCAGAGGAGAAAATCATCTCATGGTGTCTCAATTTGTCATAACTAGATATAATGACTAAGAACCAATTTCAGTTCTAGATTTTGTTTTTTGTTTGTTTTACTTCACAATTATGTAGACAGAGCCACTGAGTAGAAGTTATAGAGTCAACCCACTTCTATTTTGGATGTGTTTCCTTCTGATAAGTTAAGCATGAAATCTAAATCTCATGAATTTTGAGTGAGTTATTTTGAAGTCTATATACTGTTTAGAGTTTTGACCAAAATATTTTGTTACAATCTGCTTTGTTTTACTTAAAAAAGAGTATTTGGTGAGATAATATATATATATATATTCTATATATGTAGGAATATATAGAATATATATATATTCTATATATATAGGTATATATAGAATATATATATATTCTATATATGTAGGTATATATAGAATATATATATATTCTATATATGTAGGTATATATAGA
>CAUYLG010077638.1:0-26721 GCA_963573385.1 Cacajao melanocephalus
TGCCCACTGGGGCAACTAGCCTCTTTTCACAATGTCTATTTGGTCATGAAGACACTCACATATTACTATGCCATGTAGTAGGAATACATTGGTCCCACTCCTCTTTTCTTTTTTGTTCATTTCTTCCTCTACTGAGTTGCAGCAAGCCTGAGGCATTAGATATTGTGCTACTCTTTGGTTTACCTTTTTTTTTTTTTTTTAAATAAAGACGGGGTTTCACCATGTTGGTCAGGCTGGTCTTGAACTCCGAACCTCAGGTGATCCACCCGCCTTGGCCTCCAAAGTGCTTGGATTACAGGCGTGAGCCACTGGTTTACCAGTCTTTAGATGACACTATGAACAGATCCTGACTTCGTAGATGGGTTAATTTGAACACCTCTCAGCTAAATAGCAAGGGGGAGGAGACAAACTGAATGCCAAACATCCCCATTCCCCATCCCTGCACATCCGAAGAGAAGGGGGAAGAGACAGCTGACACTACTATGAGCTCTGTGTGCTACCTCCCACCTCCATGAGTTAGATTTACAGAAAACTTGCAAAGAGATTATTGAACTCAAAGATGTCAGTTTTCTGAAAATAGAACGTAAAATGTACTCAGTGCCGTTTTTGTTCTCAGCTGTAAGTTTTGTTAGGAAATACATGGAAGACAAGAAAGATACCGCTTGATGCATCTATCACCATGTTACACATATAAACTCAAGAAATGTAGGAAATGGCTCCATTGCTGCACTGCTGTTCTGCCTTTCAAGAGAGCTCTGGCACAGGATGTGGGTACAGGGGCCCAGCTCTACTTGCAGTAACTCCCCCTTGCCCTGTTCTGCTCTGCAGGGCCTCTAAGGCCCTGGGACACTTCGAGTGCTAGAGCTACAGACTGTTTGGTTGCAACATGGAATCCCTCAGGTGTATAGACTCTCTTTTTAAAGATTAACTGGAGATCATCATGGTGGATGGGAGGCTGAACTAGATTGCAGCTCTGACTCTGATGGACAGAGAAGTGTGTGGAGGCTCGCGTAGTGAATTTTAGCTTCAGATTTACTGCAAGAACAAACCAGCAATGCTAAGAAGACCCACAGACCCTCTGAAAGAAGTGGATTGCTCCTACAGGACCTTGGAGACATCCCAAATATTGTGAATGCCCCAACTGCGGAAGTGGGAAAGGGAGATTCTCCTCTCCCGAACACATACCCCCTCTGGAGAAACTGAAGGACTGTTTGCAGGAGAAGTTTCTGATCTTACCTGGAGCTGAGTCAATTTAGAAAGCCCAGCAAAATACAGGTGTAGAGGAAGAAGCAGGAAAGGCCCTGGGAACTTGCTGGGTCCCCAAGCAGGCCACTCTTGCCTGGCACCACAGGAATCTATCAGAAGAGCAGGCAGAAGAGTGAGGGAAACCACCACAGGGAAAAAGCCATAATACTCCTACCTGCACAACTCCAGTAACCTGAGAACCTCACGCCATCCCCCAAGCAGCTGCAGCAAGACCTGACCAAGGACAGTCTGAGCTCAGACACACCTAGCCCTGCCCCACACCTGATAGGCCTTCCCTATCTACCCTAGTAACTAAAGACAAAGGGCCTATACTCTTGGAAGTTCTAGGGCCCTGACCTATGGGTTCCTCTCTATAGTACCACAGCTGATACTCTCTGGAAAGCACCACCTCCTGACAAGAGGCCAACCAGTACAAAAATAGAGCATTAAATCACCAAATCTAAGAACCCTCACAGAGCCCATTGCACCACCCTGCCACCTCCACTGGAACAGGTGCTGATATCAATGGCTGAGAGACCCATAGATGGTTCACATCACAGGACTCTGTGCAGACAACTTCCAGTACCAGCTCAGAGCTGGGTAGACATGCTGGATGGCTAGACCCAGAAGAGAGACAATAATCACTGCAGTTTGGCTCACAGGAAGCTACATCCATAGGAAAAGGGGAGAGTATTATATCAAGGGAACACCCCATGGGACAAAATAATCTGAACAACAGCCTTCGGCCCTAGACCTTTTCTCTGACAAAGCCTACCCAAATGAGAAGGAACCAGAAAACCAACTCTGGTAATATGACAAAACAAGGCTTTTTAACACCCCCCTCCAAAAAAAAAATCACACTAGCTCACCAACAGTGGATCCAAACCAAGAAGAGATCCCTGATTTACCCGAAAAAGAATTTAGGAGATTAGTTAGTAAGCTAATCAGAGAAGCACCAGAGAAAGGTGAAAGCCAATGCAAGGAAATTCAAAAAACAATACAAGAAGTGAAGGGAGAAAAACTCAGGGAAATATATAGCATAAAGAAAAACCAGTCAAAACTTTATGAAACATTGGACACACTTATAAAAATGCAAAATGCTCTGGAAAGTCTCAGCAACAGAATTGAACAGTAGAAGAAAGAAATTCAGAGCTCGAAGACAAGGTCTTTGAATTAACCCAATACAACAAATACAAAAAAGAATAAGAAAATATGAACAAAGCCTCCAAGATGTCTGGGATTATGTTAAATGACCAAATTGAAGAATAATTGGTGTTTTGTGACAAGCTTGCCCAACATGATGAAACCCTGTCTCTACTCAGAATACAAAAATCATCTGGGCATGGTGATGGGTGCCTGTAATCCCAGTGACTCAGGAGGCTGAGGCAGGAGAATCACTTGAACCCAGGAGGTAGAGGTTGCAGTGAGCCAAGATCACGCCATTATACTCCAGCCTGGGCAACAAGAGCAAAACTCTGTCTCAAAAAAAGAAAAAAATAATAACAAATGTTGCTGAAGAACAGAATTCTAAAAGCTTGGAAAACACATTTGGGGGAATAATTGAGGAAAACTTCCCCAGCCATGTTAGAGACCTAGACATCCAAATGCAGGAAGCACAAAGAACACCTGGGAAATTCATCACAAAAAGATCATTACCTAAGCACATTGTCATCAGGTTGTCATCAGGTTATCTAAAGTTAAGATGAAGGAAAGAATCTTAAGAGCTGTGAGGCAGAAGCATCAGGTAACCTATAAAGGAAAACCTATCAGATTAACAGGAGATTTCTCAGCAGAAACCCTATAAGCTAGAAGGATCTGGGGCCCTATCTTCAGACTCCTCAAACAAAACAACTATCAGCCAAGAATTCTGTATCTAGTGAAACTAAGCATATGGAAAGATACAGTCTATTTCAGAGAAACAAATGATGAGAGAATTCACCCCTACCATGCCACCACTACAAGTACTGCTAAAAGGAGCTCTAACAAGCTGGGTGCGATGGCTTATGCCTATAATCCCAGTACTTTGGGAGGCCGAGGCAGGTGCATCACCTGAGGTCAGGAGTTCAAGACTAGCCTGGGCAACATAGTGAAACCTCGTCTCTGCTAAAAATACAAAAATTAGCCAGGTGTGGTCGTGGGTGCCTGTAATCCCAGCCACTATGGAGGCTGAGGCAGGAGAATCACTCCGCCAGGAGGCAGAGGTTGCAGTGAACCAAGATTGTGCTGTTGCACTCCAGAGAGGAGACAGATCAAAACTCTATCTCAAAAACAAACAAAAAAAAACTTAAAACAAATCCTGGAAACACATCAAAACAGAACCTCTTTAAAGCATAAATCACACAGGACCTATAAAACAAAAATATAAGTTAAAAAGCAAAAACAAAAAACTCAAGGTACACAGGCAACAAATAGCACAATGAATGCGATGGTACCTCACATCTCAATATTAACATTGACTGTAAATGGCCTAAATGTTACACTTAAAAGATACAGAACTGCAGAATGGATGAGAACTCACCAACCAACTATCTGCTGCCTTTAATAGACTCACCTAATACATAAGGACTCACATAAACTTAAAGTAAAGGGATGGAAAAAGGCATTTCATGCTAATGGACACCGAAAGCAAGGGAGCTATTCTTATATCAGACAAAACAAACTTTAAAGAAACATCAGTTAAAAGAGACAAAGGGGGACATTATATAATGGTAAAAGGCCCTGTCCAACAGGAAAATATCACAATCCTAAACATATATGCACCTAACACTGGAGCTTCAAAATTTATAAAACAACTACTAATAGACCTAAGAAATGGGATAGACAGCAACACAATAATAGTGGGGGACTTAAGTACTCCACTGACAGCACTAGACAGGTCATCAAGACAGAAAGTCAACAAAGAAACAATGGATTTAAACTATACCTTGGAACAAATGGACTTAACAGATATATACAGAACATTTCATCTAACAATCACAGAATATACATTATATTCAACAGTGCATGGAACTTTCTCCAAGGTAGATCATATGATAGGCCATAAAATGAGCCTCAATAAGTTTAAGAAAATTGAAATTATATCAAGCACTCTCTGAGACCACAGTGGAATAAAACTGGAAATAACCTCTAAGAGGAACCTTTAAAACCAGGCAAATACATGGAAATTAAATAACCTTCTCCTGAATGAGCATTGGGTTAAAAATGAAATCAAGATGGAAATTAAAAAATGCTTCAAACTGAACAACAATAATAACCTAACCTATCAAAACCTCTGGGATACAGCAAAGGTGGTGCTAAGAGGAAAGTTCATAGCCCTAGACACCTACATCAAGAAGACTGAAAGAACACAAACTGACATTCTAAGGTCACACCTCAAGGAACTAGAGAAATAAGAACAAACCAAACCCAAACCCAGCAGAAGAAAGGAAATAACCAAGATCAGAGCAGAACTAAATAAAACTGAAACAAACAAAAAAATAGACAAATGAAACAAAAAGCTGGTTTTTTGAAAAGATAAATAAAATTGATATCCCATTAACAAGCTTAACCAAGAAAAGAGGAGACAAAATCCAAATAACCTCATTGAGAAACAAAACAGGAGATATTACAACAGACACCACTGAAACACAAAAGAGCATTCAAAGCTGCTATGAACACCATTACGCACATAAACTAGAAAACCTAGAAGAGATAGATAAATTCCTGGAAAAGTACAACCCTCCTAGCTTAAATCAGGAAGAATTAGATATCCTGAACAGACCAATAACAAGCAGCAAAATTGAAATGGTAATTTAGTAACTACCAACAAAAAAGTGGACCAGATGGATTCCTAGCAGAATTCTACCAGACGTTCAAAGAAGAATTGGTACCAATCCTTTTGACACTATTCCACAAGATAGAGAAAGAAGGAACCTTCTCTAATTCATTTTATGAAGCCAGCATCACCCTAATACCAAAACTAGGAAAGGACATAACCAAAAAAGAAAATTATAGACTGAGAACCTTGATGAACATAGAAGCTAAAATCCTTAACAAAATACTAGCTAACCGAATCCAACAACATATCTAAAAGATAATCCACCATAAGCAAGTGGGTTTCATACCAGGGATGCAGGGATGGTTTAACATATGCAAATCAATAAATGTGATACACCACATAAACAGAATTAAAAACAAAAATCACATGATCCATCTCAATACCTGAAGAAAAAGCATTTGACAAAATCCAGCATCCCTTTATGATTAAAACCCTCAGCAAAATCAGCATACAAGGGACATACCTTAATGTAATAAAAGCCATCTATGACAGACCCACAGCCAACATAATACTGAATGGGGAAAAGTTGAATATATTCCCTCTGAGAATGGGAACAAGACAAGGATGCCCACTCTTACCATTCCTCTTCGACATAGTACTGGTAGTCCTAGCCGAAGCAATCAGATAAGAGAAAGAAATAGGCCGGTGGCTCACACCTGTAATCCCAGTACTTTGGGAGGCTGAGGTGGGTGGATCACGAGGAGTTCAAGACCAGCCTGGCCAATATAGTGAAACCCCATCTCTACTAAAAATACAAAAATTAGCTGGGCATGGTGGCAGACACATGTAATCCCAGCTACTCGGGAGGCTGAGGCAGAGAATTGCTTGAACCCAGGAGGCAGAGGTTGCAGTGAGCTGAGATTGAGCCATTGCACTTCAGCCTGGGTGACAGAGCAAGACTCCCTCTCAAAAAAAAAAAAAAAAAAAGAGAGAGAGAGAAAGAAATAAAGGGCATCCAAGTTGGTAAAGAAGAAGTCAAACTGTCCCTGTTTGCTGACGATATGATCGTTGGTCTTGAAAACCCAAAGGACTCCTCCAGAAAGCTCCCAGAATTGATAAAAGAATTCAGCACAGTTTCTGGATATGAGATTAATGTACACAAATCAGTAGCTCTTCTATACACCAACAGCAACCAAGTGGAAAATCAAGAACTCACCCCTTTAGAAAGCTGCAAAAAAAAAAAACAAAACAAAAAAAACAACTTAGACATAAACCCAACAAAGGAGTCCAAAGGCCGCTACAAGGAAAACTACAAACACTTCTGAAAGAAATCATAGACAACACAAACAAATGGAAACACATCCCACGCTTATAGATGGGTAGAATCAATATTGTAAAAATGACCATACTGCCAAAAGCAATCTACAAATTCAATGCAATCCCACCATCATTCTTCACAGAGTTAGAAAAAACAATTCTAAAATTCACATGGAACCAAAAAAGAGTCCGCATAGCCAAAGCAAGGCTAGGCAAAAATAACAAATGTGAAGGCATCATTCTACCTCATTTCAAACTATACTATAAGGCCATAGTCACCAAAACAGCATGGTACTGGTATAAACATAGGCACATAGACCAATGGAACAGAATGGAGAACCCAGAAATAAACCCAAATACTTATAGCCAACTGATCTTCCACAAAGCAAACAAAAACATAAAAGGGGGAAAGGATACCCTTTTCAACAAATAGTGCTGGGATGATTGGCTAGCCACATGTAGGAGAATGATGATGGATGCTTATCTCTCACCTTATACAAAAATCAATTCAAGATGGATTAAGGACTTAAGCCTAAGACCTGAAACTATAAAAATTATAGAAGATAACATTGGAAAAACCCTACTAGACATTGGCTTAGGCAAGGATTTCATGACCAAAAAACCAAAAGCAAATGCAATAAAAACAAAGAAAAATAGCTGGGACCTAATTAAACTAAAGAACTTTGCACAGCAAAAGGAACAGTCAGCAGAGCAAACAGATAACTCACAGAGTGGGAGAAAATCTTCACAATCTGTACATCTGACAAAGGGCTAATAACCAGAATCTACAACAAACTGAAACAAATCAGTAAGAAAAAAACAAACAATCACATCAAAAAGTGGACTAATGACAGGAATAGACAATTCTCAAAAGATGTAATAAAAGCCATCTGTAACAAACCCACAGCCAACATGATACACAAATGGCCAACAAACATGAAAAAATATTCAACATCACTAATGATCAGGGAAATGCAAATCAAATGCACAATGTGATACCACCTTACTCCTATAAGAATGGCCATAATTTAAAAAACTAAACAAAACAAAACAAAAAAAACAGTAGATGTCAATGTGGATACAGGGATCAGGGAACACTTCTACACTGCTTGTGAGAATGTAAACTAGTATAGCCGCTATGGAAAACAATGTGGAGATTCCTTAAAGAACTAAAAGTAGAACTACCATTTGATCCAGCAATCCCACTACTGGGTATCTGCCCAGAGGAAAAGAAATCACTAGTCAAAAAAGATACTTGCACATGGATGTTTATAGCAGCCCAACTTACAATTGCAAAATCGTGGAACCAACACAAATGTCTATCAATCAACAAGTGGATAACTGTGGTATACACACACACACACACACACAAACACACATATACACATATATATCCATCATACACACACACACACACACACACATACACACACACACACATATATATATGATGGAATACTACTCAACCATAAAAGGAAATAAACTAACAGCATTTGCAATGACCTGGATGAGACTGGAGACAATTATTCTAAGTGAAGTAACTCATGAATGGAAAACCAAACATCGTATGTTCTCACTGATATGTGGGAGCTAAGCTATGAGGATGCAAAGTCATAAGAATGATACAATGGACTTTGGGGACTTGGAGGGAAGAGCAAGAGCAGGGCAAGGGATAAAAGACAACATATATGGTGCAGTGTATACTGCTCAGGTGCACCAGGATCTCACAAATCACCACTAAATAACTTACTCATGTAACCAAATACCACTGTACCACAATAACTTATAGAAAAATAAAATAATAATTAAAAAAGAAAGAGGTGCAAATATAAAAATCAAAGAAATTAAGAAATTCTACAATGCTTCATTTGATCTAGAAATATTCATATGAATTTATGATTTATCTTTCTTTCTAAAATTCACATATTTCCTAGGTTTGTCTACTGAAAGGACGTAGAAATGATGACTCCCAGTGCCAATTATGGTTTCTAAATGCCATTTCCCAACAAAAAGAAGTAGAACTTAAAAAAAAAAAAAGCCTGGGTGTGGTGGCCCACACCTGTAATCCTAGCACTTTGGGAGGCTGAGGCAGGCAGATCACAAGGTCTGGAGTTCGAGACCAGCCTGACCAACATGGTGAAACCTTGTCTGTACTAAAAATACAAAAATTTGCTGGGCGTGGTGGCACGTGCCTGTAATCCCAGCTACTCAGGAGGCTGAGACAGGAGAATAGTTTGAACCTGGGAGGTGGAGGGAGGTTGCAATAAGCCGAGATCATGCCACTGTACTCCAGCCTGGGAGACAGAGCGAGACTCCATCTTAAAAAAAAAAAAAAAGGCTGATTTTAGTTTTAGGGCAGGAAATGTACAAGATGAGCCTGAGATATTTTATAATGCCAAAAAGCAAGGATGATAGTACAACTATTGGGATTGTATGGACACAAGGATCAACTTAAAGCACACTAGCCAAATTTGGGACAATTTGAACCACAAAAAAAACCCAATATCTGCAATGTATTAAAACATAATAAATATACAAATCCATGTGTTCTGCAAACAAAAAGTCACCTTTAGAGGTTTCTAGGATATCAGCTAATTCTGAAAATTGATAAAGTAGTGAATTAAGTACCCTTCCTTTCCCATGTGAACTATATTTCAGAGTAACCAAGTTATAGATGAGTAAATATTCTTATTGATGAAATAAATACAAGTGGTAAATTTAGAAGGAAAGATAGTATTAGAAGATATGGCTAGGCACAGTGGCTCATACCTGTAATCCCAAAACTTTGGGAGGCCAAGGCAAGTGGATTGCTTGAGATCAGGAGTTTGAGACGAGCCTGTGTAACATGGCGAAAACCCAAAAATACAAAATTAGCCGGGCATGGTGGCACACACCTGTGGTCTCAGCTACTCAGGAGGCTAAGGTGGGAGGATTGCTGGAGGCCAGGAAGTTGAGGCTGCAGTGATCTGTGATCACACCACTTACTCCAGCCTGGGTGACAGAGCAAGACCCCTCCCCTCCAAAATAAATAAATAAAGTATTAGAAAGATACAATTCTGGAACTCCTAATTAATAAATTAGGCAGCAATCATCCATTGGCTATTAAAACCATTAGGTGATAGGTTGATGGAGAACTTTATAATGGGCAGATTACTTTGACAACACATAAATCTATTAATCAGTCTTAACAGCATTAAAAGTTTAGAACCAGATATTATGACTTTCTAATGTGATGCAGTAGCAAGTACCCAGCATCATATATTGTCCCTGAAGTTGAATCTCAATCTGATTGAGCTTCTAGATGTAATAGTTCACAAAAAAATAAGGATGGAGGATAGAAAAACGTGTTAAATAACAACACAAGGATGCAATCAAATTCAGAATGTGACAAATTCTATAGGGCAAATGTCCCAGTTTTTTCAACAAATAAAATTGAATAAAAGGGGGTACCACAATCAAGATAATGAATACACCCATCACTCCCCTGTTTTTTAATTCTCCTTATAATCCCATTCTTCCACTCTTCCCCACGTTTCCCCCACTTTGTCTCCCCTCCCCTTCACACTGTTTCTTTACTCCAAGGTGATCACTGATCTACTTTTGGTCACTCTACATTGGTTTAGATTTCCCTGAAATTTACATAAATGGAATCACACAATACATGTACTCTATTTTGCCTGACTTCTTCACTTGAGAATTTTGAGATTTATTCATGCTGTAGCACACTTATTCTTTGTATTGCTGAGTAGTATTTCATTGTATAGCTCTACGGCAGTTTGCTAACCCATTTACCTATTGGCAAACATTTGAGTTTTTTCTAGTTTTTGGCTATTAAAAATAAAACGGCTAGGAACAACCAAAAAAAAAAAAAAAAAGAAAAGAAAAGAAAAAAAGGGTGGAGGGAGAAGAAAGAACTATTACACATTCAAGACAAGAAATATTTAAATATCAATCAAATGCAATATCTGGATCTTGTTTTAGTCATGTTCAAACAAAGCAACGTACAAGGCTATTTTTGAGACAACTGGGAAAATTATACACAGTCTAAGAATTAGAAGGAATTGTGAATTTAAATTTAAAAATTTAACTTTAAGGTCTTAAAGGAATTGTTAAATTGTTAAATAAGGGATTGTTAAATTTTTTTAAATGTGATAATGCTGTTGTATTTATGTTTCTTTAAAAGTCCTCATCTGTTAGAATTACAGTCTAAATGTGCACGGCTGGAATTACATGACATTTGGAATTTGCTTTAAAATCTAGCCCTCCAAAAGACTGAATGGAGGAAATAGTGGAACAAGAATGACAAAAAACTGGTCATTGTTGAAGCTGAATGATGGATACATCAAGCTCATTATATCATTCTATACATAACATTTCTATATTTTTGCTTGTGTTTGAAAGTATTTATAACAAAAAGGAAAAATTACAGTTCCTTGCTCAGCCACATGGTTTATCTTTCAGGGCTGACTCCCTTGCGGAAGTAAGGTGAGCAGTTGCCAGGATATGTGCCAAAAGGTGTTTCAGAAGACTTTCCTCCTTATAAACTCTATCTACCGCATCTCCTAGCCACCCAAATAAACACACATTGGCTCTCCCCAATCTCCAGCTTGCTGACTTGAGGATATTGGGACTTCTTAGCCTCCATAATTACATGAGCCAATTCTTTATAATAAATCTCTTCTCATATCTAGAGGCACAATTGACACAAATTTTTAAAAAATACATCTCTTCATATATATATATATATATATATGTATATATATAGACACACACATACATACACACATCCCATTGGTTCTGTTTCTCTGTAGGACACTGACTAATACAGATTAACTTCTTTGTTAGGTATCCCTCTGGTGGCTGAGCAGCTTAAGAGAACATCATTGTATCTATCACAAATCTTTATGATTTCAGGTTATTTCTCTCATTATTTTCCTTGTTTCCATAGGTTTGAATGTTAAATGTTTTTAAACCCCTGACCCATACACTTAATTGAAAATAAGAATGAAAAATTAGTTCACATTAGAACAATAATCAGGTGAGAGTAGGAGCCAGGATGGTGAAACATGCCCCACTGAGAATGGTAAAGAAAGTTTCACGAGCCTGGATGAATTTGTTTTATCACATAGAGGTCCATGTCCTTGTTAGAGAACTTTGGGATCTGAGAAGCTCTTCCTCTGTGCCAGAAGCAGAACTGTATTGTCATTATTCCTGGGCAGAGAGGAAGATGAAAATTTCCTCCTCTCTTCTCAATTTTAATTTTAATTTAATTTAATTATTTTGAGACAGAGTCTTGCCTTGTCACCCAGGCTGGAGTGCAGTGGTGCAGTCTTGGCTCACTGCAACCTCCGCCTCCTGGGTTCAAGCAATTCTCCTGCCTCAGCCTCCCGAGTAACTGGGATTACAGGCACACACCACCATGCCCAGCTAACTTTTATATTTTTAGTAGAGACAGGGTTTTGCTGCCTTGGCCAGGCTGGTCTTGAACTCCTGATGTCAAGTGATCTGCCCGCCTCGGTCTCCCAAAGTGCTGGGATTACCGGGGTAAGGCACCGTGCCCCAGCCAGCTTTGTTTTTAATTGAGTTCTTTAGTTCTCTTCGCCTGCCATAGTGACCTTGGATAGATCATTTTCTAGATGGTTTAGCTACCGGTTTAGCTGCTTAAAGGACAGTTCACATAAGACTGTAGTGTGAACAAGAGACAAATTTTTTTGTTTGTTTGTTTTGGCCAAACTTTTTATTTAGTATTCTGTAGTTGTTTAACACACACTTAAATGGTCTTACTAGGGGAGGGGAAGAGGGAGGTTCTTGCAGATTCCCAAGGAAATGTCAGAAAGGCAAAATGGCCAGCATTATCCATTTGCTTTTTTGGGTTTACTGGGTGAATATTTCCTTACATAGGCATCTGATTTCAGGTTTTTCATACTGAGATCATGGAGGTTTTAGTTAGAAGACACTCTGAAATCTTGTGAGTAGCATACCCCAACCACCCTCTAACAGCTAGCTTGTTTGTATGGGCAGAATGATTCATCTCCCCATTTTAGATGGCTAGATGTTTTGTGGAAGATCTTAGACTTGCTTGTCTCACTTACTGGGAAAAATCATATAGGAAGTGGCCTTTAGGAACACTTTTACTTGGAAAGTTACAACATTAGTACAACAAGTCTTCACACATTTAACATTTGCTTGTTGAAAAGCAATGTCATAAAGTCAAATAAAATTAAACATGTTTTACTTTTTTCCTCACAAGAACAAAAAAATTATGGAGGGAAACTTAACATCGAATTTTTAAAAAGTAACACAATTTTTCATTTTAGTAGTCCTTGGCTGGTTATGATAGAATAGTTTCCACTTTTTGTTTGTTTCTTTGAACTGGGATTTTGGTCCAAAGTTTTGTTTCTAGTATCTGTTTGGGCCTTCCCTTCTATCAGATCGGCTTCCTTCATGGCCACCACCTCTTGGTCCTCTGCAGTTTGAACTGCTGTAGGAATCACATGGAGGAGGGTACCCCCTTTCCATAGAAGGGGGAAGCCCTCTTTCTTGTCTGTCAACCTGATCACGACCACTTGAGTAGAGATCACTTCGGCTGCTTGAGTAACTGTCTCGACTTCCACCATATCTGTCACGTGAGCTGCTGTCATCATCATAGCGACTGCTTCCACCATAAGATGGCAGGGGCCATCGTGTAGGTGGAGCACTACGTGAGTTACCATAACTCTCATGTGAATCTCTGTAGGAACCTCCACTTGGATGATCTGAACAGTCATGACTGTATCCATCTCTATCTCTATAGCCTCTTGATGGATAGTCATCACATGAACTGCAATGACCATAATTATGGTAAGTATAATCTCCTGGTGGTGCATAATCTCTTGTATCACGAGAACTTGGGTAATTTCTGCTTGAATAGCTGTCTTTAGTAGAATATCCATCATCCCTTGGGGACAAATAAACATCTCTACGAGAAGGCAGCGGTTCTCTTCGAGGTGGACCTCCATAACTATCTCTTCCATGTGATACAGGAACTCTTCCTCCCATTCCACTGCTGCTGCGAACTGGTCCTGAAGGTGCATATCTCTTAGGAGGAGGACCCCCACTTCTTGGTGGTGGTCCTCTTTTTACTGGGAGTGGTCCCCTGGAAGAACTCATGTTAAAATTAATGGAATATCCACTGTCATCCATGTGTCCTCCCCGTGAGGCAGGTCCCCTGGCTCCTCCAATTCCTCCTCTTCCACATCTAAGACCTCTTGGAGGGCCTCTACTTCTTGGAGGTGGAGGTGGCCCACATCTACCACTTTCAAATGATGGTTTGGTGGCTTGTTCCACTTTGATGGCTTTTCCATCTAATGACTTTCCATTCATGTCTCTGGCTGCATCCTTAGCATCTACTGGGCTTTCAAAGGTGACAAAAGCAAATCTTCTTGATTTGTTGGTTTCACGGTCTTTCATCAAGAGAACTTCTACTATTTCTCCATATTTGCCGTATATTGCTTGAAGAGCTTTCTCATTTGTTTCTGTATTAAGCCCACCAATGAAGAGCTTTCCTGGGCAATCTGCTTCAACCCTTTTTTTTTTTTTGCTAGTGAGTTGGAGGGGTGACAATGGGTTCAAGCTCCAACAAGCTTGCCGAGAGGGGCTTCCTAGCAGCTTAGCACCAAAGGCAGCTGCCGGGTCCGAGGACCGAACCGTGAAGCTGCTAGCACTACTGTGCAACGAGCAAGACAAACTTTTATTGTGTTAAACCATTGAGATTTATGGGTTATTTGCAATCTTAGCTGTTGAATTACCTTGATAAATACACATTGTGTACTTAACAATGCTGTATAAGCTCTTGGTTTGTATAACCTCCTTAAGTATTCATATTTGCCATTAAGGAAGTTTTATATTCTGTAACTGTTGGTGGATTTCTGTAGATCACAACACCATCCCTCAGTGTTGGCCGTTTGGTAAACAAAATGTATACTGCAGCACGATTACTTTTGGTAGTATATCAGATTTGTAGGAAACAATGGTTTATCTTGTATTCAAAAGTGAAGATACTCTGATTCATAAGGTGGCAAACTCCCTTTTCAGAAACCTCACTGTGTGAACAACTGTGGAGTCTTCCAGTGCTTCCACTGCAGCAAATCAGCATTAGCATTGTGGCAGAAGTGTAATCTTCACCCTCCACTGCACTATACTCTCCTCACTTCCATATGAGGGGAGCACTAAAACCACTGTGGTCTGATACTATAAAATTATCAACTGTTTCCGGCCATCACTATAGATATATAATTTTTCTGCTTTTTGATATTTAAGATTACACAGCAGGAAATATTAAGACCATGCTTATTTTGCTTGTGAATAGTGTGATTTTCCCAAATCCCCAAATCATACTACAGTTATTTTGAGATTTCAAATCCACTCCCATTCCCACTCTTTTCCCTCTGTTGGCATACTCTATTTTAGAAGCAGAACTCAGGTTTTAGAAGAGGCACTGGCAATTTGGAATGTGAAAGAATGTGGCTGATTTTACCTTGGCTGTTCTTGAACGGCTATTCTTAGCTGAGTGAGGCAAACCCAGCATGGGTAGGCACCCTGGAAGTGGACAAAATAAATCTGTGAGTGTGTCAATTTGTCTTTCATTGTACGGTTTCCTACATGTCTTCCTTGATAAAAATGGAGGAAATTGACCGGATTTTTTTGTTTTGTTTTGTTTTTGAGACAAGGTCTTGCTCTGTCATCCAGGCTGGAGTGCAGTGCCATGATCTTGGCTCACTGCAGCCTTGATCTCTAGGGCTCAGGTGACCCTCCTGTCTCAGCCTCCTGAGTAGCTGGGACCACAGACACATGACACCATGCCCATCTAATTTTTTGTCTTTTGTAGAGAGGGGGGTCTCCCTATGTCACCCAGGCTGAGACTTAAAAAAACAAAATCTCTTGCTGGGCACGATGGCTCACGCCTGTAATTCCACCACTTTGGGAGGCCAAGGCGGGCAGCTCACTTGAGGTCAGGAGTTCAAGACCAGCCAGGCCAACATAGTGAAACCCTGTCTCTACTAAAAATATGGAAATTAGCCAGGTGTGGTAGTGTGCACCTGTAGTGCACCACTAGTTAGAAGGCAGGAGAATGGCTTGAACCAGGGAGGCAGAGGTTGCAGTGAGCCATGATCGTGCCACTGCACTCCAGCCAGCATGACAGCGTGAGACGCCATCTCAAAAAAAAAAAAAAATATCTGGGGTCCCCAGCCTCATGCCCACCTTGCCGTTCAGCCTGCTTGCTGGCCCCCAAAAGGTTGCAGCCAAATGTTGTCTCTCCTTCGCCTGCCTCAAAGGATTCAAATATTGTGGCAATAGCTGCTGCCAGGAGAACGAGTTCTTCCCCAGCCCCTTGAGGATCCTCGTCATCATCTTCTTGGTCATCCTGCCTCTCTTGTGCATCTGTGATCTGGCTAAGCGCTTCTGTCGCAACTGCAGAGAGCCAGAGCCAGATGCACCGATGGATTGCCGGGGACCCCTGGAACTGCCCTCCATCATCCCCCTAGAGAGGGTCAGAGCATTCCTCTCTGCACCCCCAAACTTCTACAGTGAGGTGATTCTGAAGCCCATCCTGAGCCCAACTCCAACAGAGCTACCCCCTCCCTCTCTACAGCTTCAGGCCTGAAGAATATACCGGGGATCAGAGGGATATTGACAACCCGGCCTTCTGAGTCACCTCCTGCTTGGAATCTTGCCATCAGCAGCCTCCTCCCCAGTGCCTCCTGAGACTACCGGCACCCCAGGAATGTCCCTGCCCATCCTGCCATGTCTCTGTTCATTCTTGGATTTAACTTATTGTTTTTTCTGCCTCTGTTCCCACCCCAGCTGCCTCTCTTGTCCTGAGTGTTAGGCTGGAGTGACAGTATCTGCCCACAACCAACCCAAGAAAGAGGCTGCCAGAAGGAAAATGCCAACCATTGGAGGTGTCCAACAGCACAATGGGGTAATCTGAGGGGTATTAAGAGCCCCATTTCTGGAGGTTTGCAAATCTCAACTGGACAGCCAGCTCTGAGATTTTATCAGGGCACTTCTGTACCTGTGGGAGATTGAACTGGATGAGCTCTGAGCCAGCTTCCTATCTTACCTGAAAAGAAAATTCATCGTACCCATTCCCAACACATGATAAACACACGTCCTCACTGAAAAAAAAAAAAATCTCTAATCTATGTGAAATATTTTATAAACTGACCAGGCGTGGTGGCTCACGCCTATAATCCCAGCACTTTGGGAGACAAAGGTGGGCAGATCACAAAGTTAGGAGTTCGAGACCAGCCTGACCAACATAATGAAACACCATCTCTACTAAAAATACAAAAAATTAGCTGGGCATGGTGGCATGCACCTGTAATCCCAGCTACTTGGGAGGCTGAGGCAGGGGAATTGCTTGAACCCTGGAGGTGGAGGTTGCAGTCAGCTGAGATTGTGCCACTGCACTCCAGCCTGGTGAAAGAGTGAGATTCTGTCTCCAAAAAAAAAAAAACTATTGGATAGCACTATTCTACACAAAATGCTCATAGATATTAGTTATTATTTAGAACTATGCTGTCTAATATGTAACCATTGGTTACCTGTAGCCATTGAACACCTGAAATGTGGCTATTCTGAATTGAGAAATGCTGCCAGTATAAAATACATTAGATTTCAAAGGCATAGCATGAGAAGATGAAACTATGTAAAATATTTTAATTTTTTTTTTGAGACAGAGTCGCACTCTGTCGCTTAGGCTGAACTGCAGTGGCGCGATCTTGGTTCACCACAACCTCCACCTCCCAACTTCAGGTTAGTCTCCTGCCTCAGCCTCCCAAGCAGCTGAGACTACAGGCGTGTGCCACCATGTCCAGCTAATTTTTACATTTTTAGCAGAGATGGGGTTTCACTATGTTGGCAAGGCTGGTCTCAAACTCCTGACCTCATGATCCGCCCACATTGGCCTCCCAAAGTCCTGGGATTACAGGCGTGAGCCACTGTGCCCAGCCTTTAATAATTTTTATATTGATCATCATAGTAAGTAGGATAATGGCCCACTGAAGATCTCCACGTATACATCTTGAGAACCTGTGAATATGTTTTATATATTACATGGTGAAGGGGAATCAAGACTGCAAATGAACACACTTTTAAATTTATATGTAGGAAGGGAATTTGTCATTCTTAAACCAACTGCAATAATCACAATGTTCAGATAATTCCAGAAACTCCTGACATAGTGTGGCTTGTAAAGAGGAATTTCTAGTCTCTCACCACACTGTAGGAGATGAAGAAACTAAATATAATCCCACAGGACCCAGGAAGAAATCATAACTTGTGATGTACAGTCAACTTCTCAGATTGACTGGCTAGGATGATGCCATGGCATAGATCTCAACTAGCAATCTTGCCCCATGGAAGTTTTGTAAGTCAGTAAAAATCACCTTGGATCCTGATGATTTAATATAAAGTAAAATATTACTTGGTGGAGGAAACATATACTTAAGAAGGTTGTTTTGTGATATCTTGCAATGAAAAATGTAGGCTCATACACATAAATGTATGAGCCAAATAGTGTTTGAAAATATTTTGAGCCTTGAGGAAATGTAAAATAAATTCTTAGGTAATAGTAATAAAAATGCTTGAGGCATTTGTTATGTGATCGCCTTTTATGCAACTATTGTGAGATAAAGTTGTTGCTCATTGTGAGTCTAAATGTATTTGGTAGTATAATCATAGTGGGTTTAGTGGAGAACATTTTTGTTGGTGGTCAAAGCCTTGGAAAGCACCTCCTCAAATGATTTGTTGTTATCATCAGTAGTATCTTGTTAATCAGTAAGAGTCTGATGAATTAAAATGATATCATACACTCTGAGACAAAAAAAGAATTTAAACTGAGAAGTATTGTGTGTTATTGCAACATAAGAAAGGAGATGATAAAGTTTATTACCTCATTTAAAAATGATGTCATATGCTTATTTTTGAGGTTAGTCAGAGTGTACATTTTGTTGTTGTTGTTGTTGTTTTTCGAGACAGAGTCTCGCTCCTTCGCCAGGCTCCAGGCTGGAGTGCAGGGGCGCAATCTCGGCTCACTGCAACGTCCACCTCCTGGGTTCAAGCAATTCTCCTGTCTCAGCTTCCCGAGTAGCTGGGACTACAGACGCGTGCCACCACGCCCAGCTAATTTTTGTATTTTTAGTAGAGACAGGGTTTCACCATGTTGGCCAGGATGGTCTCGATCTCTCAACCTTGTGATCCGCCCACCTCGGCCTCCCAAAGTGCTGGGATTACACGCATGAGCCACCGCGCCCGGCCCATTTTGTTGTTTTTAAAACTAGGTAGGCCATGTCCAGTGGGTCATTGAGTGTTATCCTCTAGACATAGGCTTAATGGAAATTTTTTTTTTTTTGAGAAAGAGTCTTGTTTTGTCGTCAGGCGCCAGGCTAGAGTGCAGTGGCGCGATCTCAGCTCACTGCAACCTCCACCTCCTGGGTCCAAGCAATTCTACTGCCTCAGCCTCCCGAGTAGCTGGGACTACAGGTGCGCACCACCATGCCCAGCTAATTTTTGTATTTTTAGTAGAGACGGGCTTTCACCATGTTGGCCAGGATGGTCTCGATCTCTCAACCTTGTGATCCGCCCACCTCAGCCTCCCAAAGTGCTGGGATTACAGGCGTGAGCCACTGCACCGGCCTAGTGGAAGATATTAATAACTGTGAGAGCTTGTATAAGGGCACACCACCTGCTGAATCCACTCCATCTCCCTTCTCATCTGCTCCATGAAGCCACCTGGAGAGGCGAGGCCAGTATTCACAGTCCAGAGCCCTGCCGTACCCTCCCACCTCATTCAGCCCTCACCGGAGGCTGCAGAGACTGAGGCTTCTGTTGTTCCTCCCTTCCTCACCTTCCTGCTGCTCGTCTCTTCCCTACCCACTACCCGTCTCTGCCATCACTTCATTAAGACAATCCTAAGTGGAGGACAGTTATGGAAAGCAGGCAAAGTTACTGGCAATGTATTAGGACCAGAATGAGTCATGGAAATTATTTTCACAAGAAACAACATTTTAAAAAGCAGTTACTTTGTTTTTAAATGTATTTTATTACATTTGATGCTTCTAATAATTTGTTTTTAGTTTGTATTTTTTTGTTCCCTCAATGTCTAATTCATGTGATTGATCTGACTCTTAACTAATGACAAAAAGCCACTAAGATACATCTATTTAAGCTTTCTCACTTTTGAACTGGTGGAAAGGCTCAAAGGTAATCTTTATTGGAGCATTATCTTGCAGAGATGAAGAAAACAAGATATATTCATTTTGCTTTCAACGATCTTATATATTAAGTTTCTATTCTGCTAAAGGATTAATAAGCCTCAGGAAGAGAATCAGCAAAGTAAGAATTCTCCACATAATTCAGATAAGTTTTCAACTTAAATGTTAACTTTAAAATGGCTTTGGGCCAGCCATGGTGCCCCACATCTGCAATCCCAGCACTTTGAGAGGCTGAGGTAGGTAGATCACTTGAGGTTAGGAACACGAGACCAGCCTGGGCAACATGGTGAAACCCCATCTCTACTGAAAATATAAAAATTAGCCAGGTGTGGTGGTGCACCCTTGTAATCCCAGCTATTTGGGAGGCTGAGGTGGGAAGGTTGCTTGAACCCGGGAAGCGGAGGCTGCAGATCACACCATTGCATTCTAGCCTGGGTGACAGAGTGCTCTGTCTCAAAAAAAAAAAAAAAAAAAAAAAAGAAAGAAAGAAAAAGAAAAAAAAAATACGTGAAAGGACTTTGAGGCTGGGCATGGTGGCTCATACCTGTAATCCCAGCACTTTGGGAGGCTGAGGTGGGCCAATTGCCTGAGGTCAGGAGTTCAAGACCAGCCTGGCCAACATGGTAAAATCCCATCTCTACTAAAGTACAAAAATTTAGCTGGGCACATTGGTATCTGCCTGTAGTCTCAGCTACTCGGGAGGCTGAGGCAAAAGCATTGCTTGAACCCAGGAGGTGGAGGTTGCAGTGAGCTGAGATTGTACCACTGTATTCCAGCCTGTGCAACAGAGGGAGACTCTGTCTCCAAAAAGACTTTGAACTGTTCTGTATGGTATAGTGGTAGTGGTTGCATGACTATGTTCAAAACCCATAGAACTGTATACTTTTACCACAAAGAGCTAATTTTATTGTATGCAAATACAAAAAAAATCAACCAGAATGGCAGGAGGACCCCAAGATGGAATGTACTTTGAAGCTACAAGAGGCTAAATAGCTTGCCAAGATTTAGCATGACTTCATTGGCAGAGGGGTTGTTTATTTCTATGTCCCAGGGAAATCTGAAGAAGTGGGGAGAGAGAGAGAAGAAAAAAAGAAGGAAAATAATAGTATCAGATCGAAGGTTTTTTAGGGTGTTTTTTGAGACAGAGTCTCACTCTGTCACTGTGGCTGGAGTGCAGCAGTGCAATCAGGGCTCACTGCAACCTTTGCCTCCCAGACTCAGGTGATCCTTCCACCTCAGATTCCTGAGTAGCTGGGACTACAGGTAGGTGTCACCATGCCTAGCTAACTTTTATTTATTTTTATTTTTTATTTTTTTGTAGAGACAGGGTATTGCTATGTTGCTTAGGCTGGTTTTGAACTCCGGCCTCAAGCATTCCTTCTGCCTCCCAAAGTGCTGGGATTACAGGCATTAGCCATTGCACCTGGCTTTCAAGGTATTTTTATTTTATACATCTTTGAAAAAAGTGGATAAAATAAATAACAATCATAAATAACTTATCTATTCATTTCCATGTAGAAATTTTATGCTATACATGCTTTTTAAAATCTATTTGGGGGAGGCATAAATATTAAATTACTGACTTTTTTGTGAGTAAATTCATTTTTTTCTTATTTATTTATTTATTTTCAGACAGAGTTTTGCTCTTATTTCCCAGGCTGGATTGCCATGGTGCAATCTTTAGCTCAGGGCAACCTCCGTCTCCCAGGTTCAAGCGACTCTCTTGCCTCAGCCTCCATAGCAGCTGTGATTACAGGATGTGCCACCATGCCTGACTAATTGTGTATTTTTAGTAGAGACAGAGTTTCTCCACATTGGTCAGGCTGGTCTCTTACTCCCGACCTCAGGTGATCTGCCCACCTCGGCCTCCCAAAGTGCTGGGATTACAGGCGTGAGCCACTGTGCCCGGCCTAATTTTTTTCTTAAAGAAAGTTGGGGGCAGGAGATATCTAGTACTATGGACACCAAAAAGACAAGAGAGAGGAAAGGGTACATAAATGGGAAAGGGATGGCTACGGGGAATGAAGGAGGATGATTTTGGAGAGAATGGTATAAGAGTATCTTAAATTGGCCCATCTGAGTTCTTTTTTTTCTTTTTTGGTTTCGCTCTTGTTATCCAGGCTGGAGTGCACTGGCGTGATCTTGGCTCACTGCAACCTCTGCCTCCTAAGTTCAAGTGATTCTCTTGCCTCAGTCTCCAAAATAGCTGGGATTACAGGCAGGCACTACCACACTTGACTAATTTTTGTATTTTCAGTAGAGATGGGGTTTTGCCATGTTGGCCAAGCTGGTCTTGAACTCCTGTGCTCAAGTGATCTGCACTCTTTGGCCTCTCAAAGTGCTGGCATTAAAGGTGTGAGCCACTGGTCAAGCCCATTTGAGTTCTTTACAGACATCTAGGCTCTTGATGATTGGAAATTAGTAGGAATATTAAATATTTCTAGGCTGTTGCTCATTAACCTATTTATATACAGGACCTTGTCCAACATCCCTGAAGTATTTGGGAATCCAAAGGCTTTTCACAGCTTTGTATGCTGGATATTTGGACTTTTACTGCTACTGCTAATATCAATCCAGTGACAAAGATGGATATGGGAAAAGCTAGATCTGATTGAAAAAAGTTAATCAAGAGGAATAATTGAATTTTTTTGAAATGTGAGAGAGAGCAGTTGAGCTACACAACTAAGTGCAGAATGTCATTTAGTCATGGGGAATGACTTCTTGAAAAGAATCACTTCATTTATTCATTCATGCATGTATTCATTCATTAAAAAGTTATTGAGTAATATATTTATCAAGTAATTTAACCTAAGAACCTAAGACACCTAAAGACTAAGTAAGAGTTAGCAAAGAAAAAAAAATTGTATGATAAAACACAAATCATATTACACTCTTCCTTAAAACTTCCTATGACTTCCCATTGTACTTAGAATACAACTCACACTCCACACTTCCACAGCAAAAAGTCCCTGAACGATTGGATTTCTTCTGTCTGTGCCTCTTGTTTCATCTCCTATTACTCTTCACTTGCCTTGATGCTTCTTGAATATATAGGTCAAGTTCATTTTTACCTTAAGGCCATGCTTCTTTCTTTCTTTTTTTTCAGAGACAAAATCTCGCTCTGTCGCCCACACTGGAGTGCAGTAGAGTGATCTCAGTTCACTGCAACCTCTGCCTCCAAATTCAAGTGATTCTCCTGCCTTAGCCTCTCAAGTAGCTGGGACTACAAGCGCGTGCTTCATGCCCAGCTAATTGTATGTGTGTGTGTCTCTGTGTGTGTGTGTGTGTGTGTGTGTATGTGTGTGTGTGTAGAGATGGGGTTTCACCATGCTGGCTGGCAAAGCTGGTCTCAAACTCCTGACTTTAGGTGATCTGCCTGCCTCAGCCTCCCAAAGTGTTGGGATTACAGGGGTGAGCCACCACGCCTGGCCAAAGTAATTTTTCTGACATACTGTCATACATTTGCATGCCTTCTTTATTTTTTCTTTAAATCTGGGGTAATGAAACTTCAGACAATGAAGTATAACCTCCTCATTAATTCTTTCCTTTGTACAGTAATTCCGTCTCCCCACTCTCCCATCTTAAGTCAAATGTCACTCCAGTGATGCCTTCCCAGACAACCTAAATAGACATTTTTCTCCATAGTAACTTATCACTACCTGAAGTTATCTTGTTTACTTGTTCTTGTTGTCTCCCTTAGTAAGCACGCAAAGTCCATGAGAGCTGGAACTTTGTCCTGTTCATTTTTGTATCTCCAGTCCCTGGAATGCCTGATACATCATGGGCGTTCAACAAATAATGCCTATCCTGGAAGGTGAGATTTGTATGTGAAATATTAAGCTCACTTGTTCAAAGTTGGTGCTCAACAAACATTAATTTTCTTTCCTGCCTATTGATAAGACTAATCAGTTTGGCTCCCTGATCAGCAAATAATCATACACATGTCTTGGATGTAAAGGATACTGCATACTATTATTCTGAAACAACTTGTAAAGTAATAATGACAGTGTGTGGGGGTATTCTCTTTTTACTCCTCCTAATCCACTCTTCATTCTGCCATTCTGCTCTGTGTCCCTAGAACACAGACTTTTAGGATGGCTTCGATGGGTTCCCTTATTTCCTGACACTTGGCTGGGTTTGGTAAGTGGGAGGCTCCATCAGGAGATCAGAAGGTGGGAGCGGGGTGAGGTTATCTTGACTGAGTTCCTTTAGTGAAGACTTCAAATTCCTGTTGAGCTGTCCTCTCCCAAGTTCTCTCCAGTCAATGGTCACCATTCCTTCATGCCTGGGGATGTTACATCCTTTGTTGGTTTCCCTTAACCCTGTCCTCACCTTTGTAAATAGTCCTTTCATTAAATTCTCCTCAATCATTGAGGAGTGCTATCTCTTTAAAATTGAATGTCCATCTATTTCCTGGTAAAATTCTTACTGATACAGATAGAATTGGAAAAAGTGGTAGAATTACAATGTAGTCTTCAGCGACACAAAACAACAAACATAAGAAAAGCCATTGGCTGGGCACAGTGGCTCACGCCTGTAATCCCTGCACTTTGAGAGGCCTAAGTGGGTAGATAACCTAAAGTCAGGAGGTCGAGACTAGCCAAGTCAAAACGTGCATGTTCTGTCATCTCCTCTTTTTGTGCCTGTGGATCACCAGCTTCTGAGGTTAGGTCCTCTAGAAGCAGATGCTGAGACAGAGTTTGGGGTTCAAGGGATCAAACCTATGAAAGGAAGTGTCAGATAGCAGGATTGGGCAGAGGGGGAAGACAAACTGCAACACAGGCCTTACAAAGACTCAGTCAACCCAACAGGAAGCTCTGGCTGAGAAATACCCATCAGGTTGTCCTATATGAGGCTGATATGACTCTGCCTTTGTACTCTCTTTTTATTCACTAGATTCACTAGATCACCCAGGAGGGGGTGATCTTGGGTAAGATCATATGCTAAATGATCCTGAAATGCAGGCTCTGTCATATTTTTTGAAGGATATAAAAATCTTAGCTCTGAGAAAGCTGGCTTCCTACTGATCATTGTTTTTGGAAAACAAACCAACAACAAACTTCCTTTACTTAGGACCTTGAAAGCGAAAGTCCTTCCTTCACTTTAGCTTGCACGGGAGCTGGGTATTTGTCTCTGGGGGCACTGGAATAGGTCTCTGCAGCTAAGGCAGACCCTGACATAGCTGTCAGTGGAGGCTGTTTACTAACTGTACTCCCTGTAGGTGGGCAGAAAGTCTTATCTTGGAGAGGGGATGTGGAGGGCCATTTCCATGTCTTCTCCAGAAGTCTAAATCTTAATCTCTCCTAGGTCTTATCTCTCACTGAACACTGTCATACATGGGAACTGTTTCCAAAGACTCTGTTCTCATCCACAGTAAATCAGTTCTCCTTATCTAGATTAATCAGTTCTCCTTATCCCATGCACCTTCTAATTAAATTTCCCTGTCTTATAAATTGCCAGAGTAACAGGCAGATGGTTGAAGGAAATATGTTCCCACTTTACAAAATCTGAGATACTAAGAGAGAATACCATACTATATAGTTTCAGAAATAACATCATCAAGCAGTAGAAGTGCAGCATTCATGATTCTGCCTTTATATTCTCATGGAAATGATTGCTCTGTGATTCTATCTCTAGGTACTGAATGTGTGTGGCTTTGATGATTCATTATTTTTTTGTTTGTTTGTTTTTAGAGACACGTTCTTGCTCTGACACCCAGGCTGGAGTGAAGTGACACAGCCATAACTCACTGCAGTTTTTTTTTTTGGAGACAGAGTCTCTCTCTGCCACTCAGACTGGAGTGTAGTGGCACAATCTTGGCTCACTGCAACCTCTTTCTCCCAGGTTCCCACAATTCTCCTGCCTCAGCCTCACAAGTAGCTGGGACTACAGGTGCACGCCACCACACCTGTCTAATTTTTGTATTTTTTTTAGTAGAGATGGGGTTTCACCATATTGGCCAGACTGGTCTCAAACTCCTGAACTTGTGATCCAGCCACCTCGGCCTCTCAAAGTGCTAGGATTACAGGTGTGAGCCACTATGCAGGGCCCTCACTGCAGTTTTGAACTGCTGGATTCAAGAGATCCTCGTGCCGTAGCCTCCCAGGTAGCTGGGACTATAGCATGTGCCACTATATCTAGCTAATTTAATCTTGCTATTTTTTTGTAGAGCTGTAGTCTCCCTATGTTGCTCAGGCTGCCCAGGCTGGTCTCGAATTCCTAAGCTCAAGTGATTCTCCTGTCTCGGCCTTTCAAAGTGCTGGAGTTACAGGCATGAGCCACCCTGGCTGGCTGATGATTTATTCTTTAGCATTATGCAGTAAGTACTCTTACTTCCCATATGGTTTGTGAAGAATAGTATAGGCCTTCCAAATCAATATTCTTGGCTGAGTTGTGTTACCATGACACCTCCTCAGTATTAACATTTAACATTATATTTGATGAATTTTGATATATTTGGCAAAATGCATCAGCAATGAGATAATATCTGGCTAAGTTAATATGACTGTTTTTTATAGTGAAAATCACCCTTTGATTTCTTTTAACCAAATGCTCTTGTCCCCTTCATGTGTCATCTTCTCATCCAGCTTTGTGCTACCACATTTTCAGATATCTTGTTAAATTATAATTTAAATAACAATCTGAACATAAAATGAGATCATATGAGTGCATTAAGTAGCAAGAGTGTGGGAGCATTTCTAGTAGGAGCAAATCTCTCCAGATTGGCATCTTAGGCAAGAACGTTTCTCGACTCAAATCTCCCTCAGGCCAATCAATACCAAATTTAGACTTTGCTGGGCTCTTGCTGTTCTTAACTTAGAACATGATTAAATCAATTACTTCTGAATTTGTCCATAAATTATTTATGTTGTCTTTAATATTAAATACAAAAACAAGGAGAGTTAAAGTACATTAATTACTAAATGTTCTTGATTTAATACTGGATTTGGTAATATAAGATATGCAAATAACCCTGAGCGCCAAAGTTTCATGCTGAAGAGCTGATCCTTCTTTTTTTTTTTTTTTTTTTTTTTTTTTTAGTTGGGGTTTAACCAAGTTTACCAGGATGTTCTAAATATGTTTACCTCGTTATCAACCAGCCACGGCCACCCAAAGGGCTAGGATTATAGGCGCGAGCCACTGAGC
>CAUYLG010077639.1:0-32656 GCA_963573385.1 Cacajao melanocephalus
AAGACATTGCCCAGATTCCTACATGTGCAGAAGCTGTTGAACAGGAGGGCAGGTTACAAAGAAAGCAGAAAAATGCCGTAGGGAGTAGGCGACATTATTGCCATGAATGTGGAAAGAGTTTTGCTCAAAGTTCAGGCCTGACTAAACACAGGAGAATCCACACTGGTGAGAAGCCCTACGAATGTGAAGACTGTGGGAAGACCTTCATTGGGAGCTCTGCCCTCGTCATTCATCAGAGAGTCCACACTGGTGAGAAGCCATATGAGTGTGAAGAATGTGGTAAGGTTTTCAGTCACAGCTCAAACCTTATCAAACACCAGAGAACCCACACTGGGGAGAAGCCCTACGAGTGTGATGACTGTGGGAAGACCTTCAGCCAGAGCTGCAGCCTCCTGGAACATCACAGAATCCACACTGGGGAGAAGCCATACCAGTGTAGCATGTGCGGCAAGGCCTTTAGGCGGAATTCACATCTCCTGAGACATCAGAGGATTCACGGTGATAAAAATCTTCAGAATCCTGAGCATGGAGTGTCCTGGGAAAGTCAGGGTAGGACAGAAAGCCAGTGGGAAAATGTTGAGGCTCCCGTGTCTTATAAATGTAAAGAATGTGAGAGAAGTTTCACACGGAATCGAAGTCTTATTGAACATCAAAAAATCCACACTGGTGAGAAACCCTATCAGTGTGACACATGTGGAAAAGGTTTCACTCGAACTTCATACCTTGTTCAACATCAGAGAAGCCATGTAGGGAAAAAAATTCTTTCACAGTGACCCATGGTATTCTTGCCAACATTGGTGCTCATTTGTCATTGAACTGAAGCTACCCAGGAGCCCTTAATGGTTGCAGAAGTTATTTACCACTATACATCATCAGGTATTGGAAAATGTAGTCTGGCTGAGATGATGAGTTATCGTCTATATTCTAGAAAGTGATTGGAAGAAGTCATTTGATAGGAGGCCATAGGAGAGTTGTCTGAAGTTGTAGAACCTAAAATAGTTTGTTCACACCCAGTGGATTTAAATGGCCTTCTGGACTGGCTAATTGCCCTCAGCCAGCACTTTATGACATCTGATTGAATGGCCCTGATCTGGGGGGATGCTGCTCTGATCATTTATTTTGCCTCTAATGAATCTTTCACAACTTGTTCAGATCCATGAGGTCTTTTACTCCCTATTGTGCCTTGTATGTAGGTGCTAATAAACATTTATTAAATGTACCAGTAAAATGACCTTTGTAGCTGTGAAAATCATGTGTTGTCTAGATTTCTGAAACATTTCTAACTTATGCCCCTTGTGTTTATGTACTATTCTCTGAGGTTCTAGATTCTGGGTCAATCTAGTGTATTTGTTGCCACGTACGTACTGTTTTCAGAATTGGGGTGGGAGAATCCATATTTCTTTACCATGATAGTACAGATGGGAAGAATGCCTTAAACAGCTTCTTTATCATTAAGACATGTGAGACTGTTCCATAGAACTCCACTCTTTAGTCAATGCTAATTTTGCTACTCTTTAGGGGGAAATCTTTCACATTCAGGTAAACAAAAATCAACTTATCAAGTTAGATCAAAATGATTATGAATTTTGAACACATTCTGTAACACTTACCATCTTGTTTCTTACCTTTTAGTTATCTTGGGCCTAACTAAGTGCTGAGATGTCACCTGTGTCCCTCTTCCCCAGTTTATACCTGACTGTGCATCAAGACTTATGCCAGCTAAGCTTAAACTTTCTCCAGGTCAGAAGATTCATACCAAATATTTATAGTTATTATTCATGGTTTCAAAACTGCCCTGTCAGTTGGGGTAGGAAGATCAAGTTAGAGGCAGCTTATGAAGACAGAAACTCACATGTGAGTGGTAGGAGAAAATGTATCTGCTCAGGCTGGGTGCCGTGGCTCACGCCTATGGGAGACTAAGGCAGGTGGATTACATGAAGTCAGAAGTTTGAGACTAGCATGGCCAATACGGTGAAACCCCATCTCCACAAAATATACAAAAATTAGCCAGGCATGGTGGCACATGCCTGTAATCGCTGCTACTTGGGAGGCTGAGGTAGGAGAATCACTTGAACCTGGGAGGTGGAGGTTGCAGTAAGCCAAGATCGTGCCACTGCACTCCAGCCTGGGTGACAGAGTGAATGAGACTCTGCCTCAAAAAGTTAAAAAAAAAAAAAAAAGAAAGAAAATGTATCTGTTCAGAAACACATTGAGAATCCTAGGTATCTGATGAAAAGGATTATACAATATCCAAAGTGTCAGAATGTGATGTCAAGACTCAACGCTGTGAGTTATTCAAAAGGAATAAGAATTTTTTGATATTTTCTGTTTTCACCCAAATCACCTGCATGCTTAAAAGACTGACTTCTTCTGAAGTGCTCAAGTGCCTACTAGCGTCTTCCAGCATTGCCAGACGACTCATGAATGGATTCTGCTTCTGATGAAATCCCTGACTACGTTTTATTCAGTCACCAGCATGGTGTTCTTGTCTATTCTCAAATACCCTTTCTGGATTCCTGCTCTGAAATACCACAGGCTGACCAGAGACTTTCAAAACCATACTGCTCTCCCTTTATTAATTCCTATAATCTTTTATTGCCTTCATTGTCTCCTTTTCAATCTAACTTAAAACTTCTTTAGCTTTCCAAAGTTCTGTAGACTTTCTCCACTCAATCTTTTCTAGCCTTTTAAAATTTCTTTTAAATCAACTTTACGTTATTTCCACAAACCTAGCCATTTCCTTTTGTCTCCTTTCATTTTTAATTTTTCTCAATATTTGCTAATACCTCTGATCTTACACATTTAAACTCAGAGACAACTCTACTCAATTTTCTGTTACATTTGTTTCTGATGTTACATGAAGAGATATATGTGAAAGCTTTTTACAAACCAGAAAGCATTACACAAATATAGCTTCCTAAGATTAACTAAGGACCACTGTGCCTCCTTCCTCTCCTGTGCCTCCAAGCCTAAAAGTCTTCTCTGTAGAGGAGAAAACTACTGTAGAAAAATACTTTTCAGTGTCTGCTATGCCAGATGAGATGAAATAATGCCTCTGTGTGTGTGTGTGTGTGTGTGTGTGTGTGTATGCACATGCACACACACACACACACACTTGGGGTTAGGCCTTAAGTACAATCAGGTTGGTAAGACTTGCACACAAATAAAGCAGTGCAATGATGAATGCCTCATGAGTGATAAAATGAGGCTTGTAGGAAAAGGATGCTTCCAGTTGTGCACGCTGTTATTATTACATGGACAGAGTGACATGTTAGAAAGCTGAAAAGACTCACAACTTTGTCAAATTTAATAAATAAAGCAAGTTAGAAGAGACAGGTACATTGCAGGGGCCTTCAGTACCAGAGCAAAAAGTTTAAATTTTATTCAGTAAGCACTGGGGAGCCACTGATATTTTATAATCAAAATATTATGTAGGAAACTTTATCTGGTATATAATTTCAAATAAGAAAATTATTTTGCTTACAGTCTTTTAGATGAAATTAGATCCAGTAAAATAAACTGCTTAGTTAAGATATAAGCAGTATATGAAGCATAATAAAATCCCACTTTTCAGGCTTTCTTAAATTGTTTTTAGGGATTTTGGTGGTGACTAGTCTGACATTCTATTTCATTTCTGTAAATGAAGCAGTGCAGAAATCCTCTATTTTCTTTTTTCTCCCTTTGCTCAGGTAGGAACTGGTTATAGCATTTTTTTTCTACTTTAATAAAATGAATGGTTATAATGACAAAAGCTTTTGATGAATGGCACTCTTGGATATGTTCTTAATTTTGGCAAAGATATATATAATTCTGCAAAAGACTTTCTCTGCCTCTTCCTTTAGTGGAAAAAAAAAAAAAAAAAAAGGAAAAAGGCCAACGTACCTCACAGGATTCTGAGGATCCGCTGATACAAATAAGAAGTACTATGTAAAAAGTCTGAACATGTTGCTGAGAGAAATGGAGATTGAACACTTTGTTAATGGAAACCTCCATGTAATGGAGTTATAATTGTTTCATTAAAAAGACTATATTTTAAAAGTATCCTATAACTATTTGACAGTATTGGTCTTCTAATAATTTCCCAAATTATCTTCTAATAGTTTCCCAAATCTAGATCGTATCATTTCCTCAATTATTCATGATAAGAACTTTAACCACGAAGTAAATTCAATTTATCTACTCTTCTCTAAACACCTGTTTCAGTCCACCTTTTGTTTTTCCTCATGATAGTCAAAATTGGGTCTGACAGATTCAAATGAGGAAATTTACTTTCAGTCAGCTTTGCATAAGTAGTATCTATTTTGTACATTTCAAAGGGAGTTGCTGTGACAGAAATTTTTTGGGATGACTACTTTCCATGACTACTTTCTTGTGAACTTTAAGAAATGTATCATGTCCCCTTATTATAGAAATATCCTTTCATGGTTGTATTTACTCAGATTTCTCACTTGGTTTCTAGCATTTGCAGTCCCTTTCTATTTTCAATGTCAACTTATGACCCTGGAATTTGAATGCAGCAAGATTTCCTGGTCTCTTTTCCCAATTAATGGTTGAACACTGTGGTATATTCCTACCTGCTCTGTGTATTTTGTTGTATTGGAATATTATCCAAAATCCTCTGCATGCTTTTTCTAATTCCTGTCTTTAATTGCCATTTCTAAGGTTGGTACTTCAAGGTTTTCAGGGATCTAGGAAAGCAATCCTAATGTAACCTATTTGTATACAAGTAATAAACCATATGACTATTCCTTTCCTCTCCGTGAATTATTAAATAGATAATGGATTGCATAATTTCCAAACTGTCAGAAAACAACTGTCATTTCCAGTATTAACTAAACCATTAAAACCTTTAACAATTTCCTCCCTTTTTCTCTCCCACCAGTTCTGCCCATAAGCATTGGGGAGCCTGGGAAATGGAGTTTGTAGCCTTACAGACCCACTAATAGCACAGGGTAAAGAACGCCTGCTGAGGGGCTGAGAGATATGAGGAATACAAGAGATACACAAGATACACGACTGGCTTTTCATTGTAACCTCAGCACCTAAAAGAGTTCCTCTTAGATCAGTGAATGTGGAAATTGGCTGACTCAGCTTTTCCTTTTATATTATTTAAGTAAATCAAAATTCCTTCACAGACAAAATATTTGCATATCTGCTTCCAGAAATACTAGGTTTTCCCTATTTCTAAACAAGTTACGTATTCCTAACCATTCATTCAACAACCCCCAATTGATTATGTCATGTCTATGTTCAGGCACTAAGGAAATAAAGATGAACAAGATGTTGTCTTTGCCCTGGAAGAGCTTGAGAGCTACTCTCTATTTTTACCTGCTACGTTTTGATTTGTGGCTTACTTTTAAGGTAGATTCAGAATCTGATCATTTCTCACCAGCTCCACTGCTACCATTCTGGTCTGAGCCACTTTTGCTCTCCCATGATTATTACTATGAAAGCCTACAAATGAGTCTCCTCATGGTCTTTTCTCAATACATCAGTCAGAGTAAACTTTTTAAAATCCTTGCATAATCTAAGTAGGATCACACACGTCATTCCACTCAAAACCCTGCAATGGTTTCCATCTTCACAAAATTAACAGCCTAAGCCCTTACAGAAGCAGGCAAGGCTCTTCACAGTCGGGCTTCACATTACCTCTCTTCTCAGACCTCTTATGTCAGCTTTTTTTTTTCTTTTCTTTTCTTTCTTTTTTTTTTTTTTTTTTTTGAGGCAGGGGTCTCCCTTTGTCACCCAGACTGGAGTGCAGTGATGTGATCTTGGCTCACTGCAAACCCTGCCTACTGAGTTCAAGAAATTTTCCTGCCTCAGTTCCCTGAGTAGCTAGGATTACTGGCATGTGCCACCACACCTGGCTAATTCTTGTATTTTTAGTAGACACAAGGTTTCACAGTGTTGGCCAGGCTGTTCTTGAACTCCTGACCTCAAGCGATCCACCCACCTTGGCCTCCCAAAGTGCTGGGATTACAGGTGTCAGTTTCTTCGCCCAGCCCTCTGACCTGTGCTAACCCTCTTCACCTCAATCACTCTGTTCCAACCACACTGACTTCTTTGTTGTTTCTTGAACACACAGGCAAACACCCATTCATGGCATCTGCTCTAGCTACTTACTCTTTCTAGAATAATTCATTTGGCCAACCTCCTAAACTCTTTTAAGCCTCCACTCAAATGCCATTTTTTCCATAAGGCCTAATTCAGCCACCTTATTGGATACGCAACCTGCCCTTCACAAAGTGGCATGCCTGATCCTCTCCTTAGCCTGCTGGGGTTTTTGAAGTATCATTTTACCACCTTCTAACAGTTCATTGTCTGACTACCCCAGCTAGAAAGATAAACTCCAAAAAGGCAGGGGCATTTGTGGATGTTGTTCATTGGTGTATCCTAAGATACACCATTTCTGCCAGATAGTAGGTGCTTAATAAATATTTGTTGAATAAATGAATAATTATAGCAGACTATATTTGTTATTTGTTCACAGACTATGATCAGGCTCAGTATTCTAAATAACTAGAGAACATAGTACTAGCAACCCTTTTTTTTCCCTTCAACTTTTAAGTTTCAGGGTACACATGCAGGAAATGCAGGTTGGCTACATAGGTAAACATGTGTCACAGTGGTTTGCTGCACAGATCAACCCATCACCCAGGTATTAAGCCAAGCATCCACCAGCTATTCTTCCTGATGCTCTCCCTCTCCCTAACCACATCCCACACCAAAAGGCCCCAATGTGTCTTATTCTCCCCGATGTGTCCATGTGTTCTCATCATTTACTTCCCATTTATAAGTGAGAACATGTGGTGTTTGTTTTTCTGTTCCTGCATTAGTTCACTGAGGATAACAACTTCCAGCTCCATCCATGACCCTGAAAAGGACATGATCTCATTCCTTATTATGACTGCATAATATTCCATGGTGTATATGTACCACATTTTCTTTATCCAGTCTATCACTGATGGGCATTTGGGTTGATTTCATGTCTTTACTATTGTGAATAGTACTGCAGTGAACATATATGTGCATGTTTCTTTATAATAAATGATTTATATTCCTTTGGGTATATACCTAGTAATGGGATTGCTGGGTCAAATGGTATTTTGGCCTCTAGATATCTGAGGAATGACCACAGTGATGTCTTCCACAATGGTTGAACTAATTTCCACTCCCATCAACAGTGTAAAAGCATTTCTTCTTCTCTACAACTTCTCCAGCATCTGTTGTTTCTGGACTTTTTAACAACCACCATTCTGACTGGAGTGGGTTGGTATCTCATTGTGATTTTGATTTGCAGTTCTCTAATGATCAGTAATGTTGAGCTTTTTCACATGTTTGTTGGCCACATGATCTTTTTAGAAGTGTCTGTTCATGTCCTTTGACCACTTTTTAATGGGGCTTTTTGCTTTTTAATTGTAAATTTGTTTAAGTTCCTTGTAGACACTGGATATTAGACCTTTGTCAGATGGATAGATAGCAAAATTTTCTCCCATTCTGTAGATTGTCTGTTCACTCTGATGATAGTTTCTTTTGCTGTGCAAAAGCTCCTTAATTAGATCCCATTTGTCAATTTTTGCTTTTGTGGCAATTGCTTTTGGCATCTTTGTCAAGAAATCTTTGCCTGTGCCTATGTATTAAATGGTATTGCCTAGATTTTCATCTAGAGTTTTTAGACATTTAAGTCTTTAAGAGGAGGGGGTTGGGAGGTAGGAAAGTAGTCAGAATTCATAGTACCTACATTTGGTAAGAATCCAAAAGTTAAAAAATTAACATGTATAGCCTTGAGTCTATGAAACCCTTAGATTATTTAGCGGAAGTAATGCAAAATAACTTTGTAATGACACCTCCGTAATTTAGGATACAGTGGACTACCAAAGGAAAAAAAAAATCCCTCTTGAAAATGAGTATATGATGGAAAATTACAAACCACAAGAGAAGCATTTACCCTTGAAGAACGATCAGTAGAAATAAACAAGAGTTGGCCTCTCAACAACTTCAGATAATTTAATAATCTAAAGGAAACTATAAAATACATTTAGCCCATTTAAAGATTTTTTTAGAGGTCTAGAAACCATAATGGAAGACTAGAATATAAAGCGAAAAGAGCAGACAGATTTGGAAAAGAACCAAATAGAACATTAAGAAATGAAATACACAACTACTGAAATGAAAACCTCCTATGTTAAACAACATATTAAACATAATTAATATAGAATTAGTGAACTGTGAGATTGGTCTGAAGACATTTATTATGGAGAGATAAAGAGGCACAAGCCTGTAATCCCAGCCACTCAGGAGACTGAGGCACAAGAATCACTTGAACTCAGGAGGCAGAAGTTGCTGTGAGCTGAGATAATGCCACTGCATCATTCCAGCCTGGGTGACAGAGTAAGAGTCTATCTCAAAAAACGAAAACAAAAAACAATAGAGCAAACAAAAACTTAGGCTATGGAAAAAATTTGAATACAATTAACAAACTTGAAAAAGTGATATTCTAACATAAAGTCTGTTAATTCACCAAATTAAGATCAAAGGAGGAAAAATTATGGTATCATTTTAACATATGCAGAAACATTATTTGATAATATTCAATACCCATTTGTGACAAAGACTTTAAGTAAATGAGGACTAAATGGCAATGTTCTTAATATTATGGAGGATAATTATCAGAAACTCACAGCAAATGTGATATGAATCATTAGATAAATCCACTCAAAATCAGCAATGACTATTAGTATGATTTCTACTCAACACTGTCCAGGAGAGATTGGCCAGTGCATCAAGACAAGAAAGAGAAATAAGGAAGAGAAGAAATAAAACTCTTCTTATTCACAACAATATTATTTTTAAAATTCAATGTTAGTTCTCAAACAGAGCTAAAGAAACAATTGAGGGAGATGTTTTGAGAGCAGAATAAAGGTAGTGAGGTGAGGTGGGAAGAGCAGGGAAGGAAAGAAGTTAGGATCAAGGAATATTTAGATGGATGAGTTGAGAGACTGTTGCAGAACAAATGGAATTTACATATGATTATATGTATATATATATATATATATATGAAAAATGGAGAATTTCATTCAATACAGAAGCCTTTACTTTTTAATATTAATTTACTTTTAAAACTCATAACTGTACAGTCTGTAATACACTTTTACAAAAAAAATGAGGCAAAGGAAAAAGTCTCACGAAAACTTCAATTAAAACTCACCAGTCTGTCAGATACTCTTTTTGCTTTGGCATATTACATGCAAATTTGGTAATATCTCCTTTTCTTTGTTTGATGCAGCATTTTATAGCTTCATTGTCCTTTCATATAGTCATGTGCCATATAATGATGTTTCAGTCACCTGGTGACATTGTAGCTATCTTAACAGCTTAGCGCAATGCGTTATTCATGTATTTGTTATGATGGTATTGGCAAATATTTTAAAAATAAACTTGATGTAGTCAAAGTGTACAATGTTTATAAAGTCTACAGTAGTATAATGTCTTCACGTTCACTCTTCGCTCACTGACTCATCCTAAGCAACTTCCAGTCCTGTAAACTGCATTCATGGTACGTGTCCTATACAGGTATACTATTTTTTTAATCTTTTATGCTGCACTTTTACTATATTTTTCTATGTTTACATACACAAATACAGCACTATGTTACAAATGTCTGCTGTATTCAGCTCGGTAGCATGCCTAGAGGCAACAGACTATACCATCTAGCCCAGGTGTGTAGCAGGGTATACCATCTAGGTTGTGTGAGCACATTCTATGATGCTTGCACAGTGACAAAATCATACAACAGCACATTTCTTAGGATATATCCCTGTCATTTATGGGACTGTAATTGCTATCTGCTGTTTTTCAAAAACAATTCTGCAGAGAGGAGGATAGGTGAAGAAACTGGGGCCTGAGAAGGTAAGTGTGGTAATAGATGCCAGTGGTATCCTGTCCAGGTCGCCTTCACCAAGTCAGTGCACCCATTCTCCACTTGCCAGGAAGGTCAGTGCATGCATTTCCTGATTATCTTGAGCACTGGCTGCTAATGGCTCACAGTCATCACCTTCTCTGAGTAATTGTCCTTGGACAAAAGGAGATAATCTACGGTCTCCGGGAAGCCTTCAATCCACAAGGACTGACTGAGGTACAAAAGGCTGGCCCCTGCCTCAAGGATAAGTTGTGTTCCAAAAATCCTTCTTCCAAATTAGACTAAACTAGACTTAAGCTCAGACCATGGCTTGCTCAGCCCATTTCCTCTTCCATATCTTGCTTCCCTCTCCACTTTGCTTTTTTCCTGCAGCTTACTTTGCTCCCCAAAATTCCCTAGCCTTGAACCCGTGCCTAGGCTCTACTTCTAGGAAACCCAACCCAAGTGACTTATCCAAGGTCCAAACTTTAGAAGTGATTAGGCATGGACTCCATGACAGGGGTCCCAGCTCCTGGTCAACTCTTTTTTTTTTTTACTATACCATATGGTATTGAAACATAAAAAAAAAAGAGAAGAGGCTACTTTAACATTTAAATTTTTGAATTTTAACTCAATCAAGATGATTAATGTCATCAGTAATAACTAATTCCCATAACATTTCAGTTTGGTATAGGAAGGTATTATATTTAACATTTCTGTCAGAAGATCCTGGAGTTTATCCTTTAAATCTATTATGACACAAAAATTCTTCTTAGGCTTCCCTACAATGTGTAAAACTTTTTCCTGACTCAAAAAAGAGAAATGGGTGTCAGTTCAAGCTGATATTTTGTGGAGTTTTTAGCTGATACTAAGTATTAGGTAATTTATTTTCCCTCTGATGGGAAAGTGTTGCTAAGGATTTTGACTTAGAATCCAACTTCCTTGGCCACTCATTCAGTGGAGAAACAAGAAAAAAGATAGAGACTTGGATCAAGAGAAGACCCAGTCACCAGATCTGCTTAATGTTCTCAACCTGAATCAAGTTTTAAGCTTGCTTCAGAGTTATCCAAAGGAATAATGGGGAGGGGGAGGCATAAATGAAGCAAAATAGGCCACGAGTTGATAACTGTTGAAGGTGGGTGATGAGTTTGAGGACTAAGCTCTGATTGTTTTTTATCTTGCCCAAATTCCTACCTAAGGGGTCTAGGGAATCATGATCTACAAACCATAAATTCTCATCAGACGGGTTTTATTTGACCCTATATATTGTGATTTACTTTTCAATCTGACACTGGCATAACATTGTGAGACAAGGAAAAATATTGAACCCCAAAATATATTTCCTTCCCATACCTTGATATTGCCCTACAAAGTCTCTTGTGGGAAAAATCCACATTCTATAGAGAATCCCCATCCCCCTTTGTTTCCCTTCCTTTCTTTCCAGATCCAGGAGATAATCAACTAAGAGCCAGGCACCCTTTTAGGTCCCATAAGAAACATTTTACAACCTCTCTCTCTCCCACGTCTGCTACCTGAGAGATTCCTCTGCACAATAAAACTTGGTCTCCACAATCATTTATTTTAACCTAAACATTCCTTTCCATTAACCCCACGTCTTCAGATAAACTCAACCAATTGTCTACCAGAAAATGTTTAAATTTACCTATAGCCCGGAAGCCCCTGCTTTGAGTTGTCCCACCTTTCTGAACCAACCCAATGTATTTCTTAAATGTATTTGATTGACACCTCACGCCTCCCTAATATATATAAAACCAAGCTGTACCCCGACCACCTTGGCCACATGTTCTCAGGATCTCCTGAGGGCTGTCACAGGCCATGGTCACTCATATTTGGCTCAGGATAAATCTCTTCAAATATTGTACAGTTTGATTCTTTTTGTCAAGAAGTCATGGGGGTTCACTATGGTATTCCACTTCTGTTTTCCTCTTCCACAAAAGAGTTATACAATCCCCAATTCAAGAGTTGGCTGCTTAGCAACACATTTAGAAGTTACTGAAAACAGTGCAAAGCTCAAACTGTGTATGGACTTGTCCTGAGAAAATTGTAGCATTTTTCCATCTCTCAGGAAACCTCTGAACATTAGGGCAAATAGATGAAAGGAAAGAGATGGGCTGCAGCTTAGTAATCATAAAAGGAAGTAAGGGAGGACAGGCAAAGAGAGCCTTGGGGAACCTCAAGCCTCAAGTCTTTAGTCCTAAGAAGGGGAGATTCCTCCTCTCCATGAGTAAACTTCAGAGAAAGAGCCTCCTTTGGGGCAGAACACTTAAGGCTACGTAAGCCTTGTCTGATTTTTTTTTTTTAATTTGTTGATGCAGGCAGTATAATTGATTTTTTCCTAACAGACAAGGTTTCTGTTTTTGTTGTTGTTGTGTGGTTTGTTTGTTTTTTGAGATGGAGTCTCACTCTGTTACCCAAGCTGGAGTGCAATGACATGGTTTTGGTTCACTGTGACCTCCCCTCCCAGGTTCAAGCAATTCTCCTGCCTCAGTCTCCTGAGTAGCTGGGACTAAAGGTGCGCGACACCACACCTGGCTAGTTTTTGTATTTTTAGTAGAGATACGGGTTTCACTATGTTGGCCAGGCTGGTCTTGAACTCCTGACCTCATGATTTGCCCTCCTCAGCCTCCCAAAGTGCTGGGATTACAGGCATGCGCCACCACGCCTGGCCTGTTTTTTGAGATAGGGTCTCTCTCTGTGGCCAGGCTGGAGTGCAGTGGCATGATCACCACAGTCTCAAACTCTGGGTTCAAGTGATCCTCTCACCTCAGCTTCCTGAGTATCTGGGGACTATAGGCACACACCACCACACCCAGCTATTTTAAATTTTTTTGTAGAAACAGGGTATCACTACGTTGCAGACTGGTCTCAAACTCCTGGCCTCAAGCAATACTGCTGCCCTGGCCTCCCAAAGCTGTGGGGTTACAGGCTTGTACCATCACACCTGGGGTATAATCGTTTTCCTTAAAGATCTATACAGGGAAGACATCTTCTCTCTAGACTAAGCCAAGAAAACAGAAGAGAAAGACTGAGATTTCAGACAGTAGCTAGCATCTTACTTGGATTAATCCAGTTCTCCAATGTGGCCTGGTACTCAGGATACAAGACGACTTTCTAACACTGAAGATGTGTTAGAAAAACTCTTAAGGGAGTTCCAGGTGACTAAACTTAAATGCAGAAATCTGATATCAGCATGAAGCATGACATCGTAAAGAAATTGGGATTTGGAGTAAAAAGCCAAGATTTAACTAAAAAGGTGTGATGTTATGTTAACATTAGGGGAATCTAGGTAAAGGGAATATGAGAACTTTATCTTTGCAACACTTCTGTAAGTCTAAAATGATTCCAAAATTAAAGCATTACTAAAAATAAAAGTTCAGGGTTTCAGCCTTGGCTCTGATGCTTGGATTTTCTGAGACTCAGATTGCTCATCTGTAACACAGGATAATGACAATGCTCATTTCCCTGTGTGGCTGTTGTGAGGACCAACTATGGTTAAGTAAATGGACACACTGCAGACACTAAAGCATACAGCCCATGCTGGTCACTTTCAAAGGGAGAGTCACGTTGATGTCAGAGGGAAGCAGTAAGGTGGAAAAGACGTTTATACTATAAACCAAAGACCCATTTGTTATAAACCATCAGTAGAGCTCTGTTAACCTCTGGATTTAAACACAGATACCAAATCTTTCAGGCATGTCAGCTCTAGCAGTGCCATTTATTACATTATTAGAATGGTTTCACAACCATCTCAAAAATAGTAATAAAAAATAAGAGGGACACAGCTAGTAATAATAAGGAGGTATAATGAGCAAAAGGGAAAACAGTAGCTTCAGACATCCAACTTTCCTTTTAGGAAGTCCCTGGGCCATAAGTCAATATTTTGTTTCAAAAATACTTAATGGAGAAAGGAAAGGAGAGGCATTTTCTAGCCTCAACCTACTCTACACGACTTGGCTGGTGATCTGGAAAACTTGCTCCTATCAAGTCCTAGACCAGCTCAGCCACTGTGTGGATCTTCTGATGGCGAATGAGGTTGCAGTGTCGATTAAAGCTTTTCCCACATTCAATGCACTGGTGAGGTCGCTCCCCCGTGTGGCTTCTCTGATGTTCAATGAGAAATGAACGCCGACTGTAGCTCTTACTGCACTGATTGCACTGATACGGCTTTTCTCCTTTGTGGATTCTCTGATGCTGGATAAGACCCGCACTCTGACTGAAGGCCTTCCCACACTCCTTACAGTGGTACCGTTTCTGTATATTGTGGATTCCTCGGTGATTAAAAAGACCAGAACTTCGACTGAAGGCTTTCCCACACTCATTACATTCATAAGGTCTTTCTCCAGTGTGAATTCTTTGATGTCGAATGAGACCTGAGCTCTGAGTAAAGCTCTTCCCACATTCATCACATCTGTGTTGCCCCACTCTTGAGAGGTTTCCCCAATGCCTCTCTATGCTATCCTTATGTTCACCAACTTCTCCATGTGGGAGATCCTGCTGTGATACCTCCCAGGTCTGCTCATTAAACATTTTCCCGTGTGGTTCCACTATCTTAAGACAGTCTTTCCTTAGCACCAACTCTACGTCCTCAGTCTTGGTCATCTCATCTGAAACAAAGAAAAAGACTAGGTAAATGTCACTTGTTCCCTGAGCCTATGGGAAGATGACTATGTCTATAAAAATATATCACAGAAAAGCAAGTGGGCTAGAAACAGAAGGGCCAGTGTAGTAACACCTTCCCCAAGGTAAGGAGGAAAGTTTGCCCTCTTTCGCAAAATGTAGGTCAGTCCAACCCCATGTAGATTTGGCCTGGGGAGGTTTCTTGTTTGTTTTTGAGACAGTGTCGCTCTGTAGCCCAGGCTGAAGAGCAATGGTGTGATCTCAGCTCACTGCAGCCTCCACCTCCTGGGTTTAAGTGATTCTCCTGCCTCAGCCTCCCAAGTAGTTGAAACTACAGGCACATACCCCCCAGACCCAACTAATTTTGTATTTTTAGTAGAGATGGGGTTTCACCATCTTGGTGAGGCTGATCTCAAACTCCTGACCTCAGATGATTCACTCACCTTGGCCTCCCAATAGGCTGGGATTACAGGTGTGAGCCACCATGCCCGGCTGGCAGTATTTTTTTTATACTTCTTCATGGGAAGGGATGAGTAAAAGATCAGGTTGGCTTCTCTGGAGTTTTCACTTAGACCTCTCTCTCCTTCCTGAGATAACCTCAAAGTAATCTTTTCCAAGGAAAGTTACTTCATGTACTCATTCATTCATTTTCAGAACAAGTATTAAACGTCTACTGCTCTAGGTGCTCTTCAGGCAGTACAGTAGTCCCCACTTATCTGTGGTTTTGCCTTACAAAGTTTCAGCTACCCACAGTCAACCACAGTTCAAATATACTAAATGGAAGACGACAGAAACAAAGAATTCCTAAATTTAAATTTGGCACCATTCTGAGTAGTATGACAAAATCTCATGCCATCTGGCTCTGTCTCACCCAGGACATGAGTCCTCCTTTTGTCCACCATATCCACACTGTACATGCTGCTTGCCTGTTACACACCTAGTAGCCACTTGGTTACCAGATTGACGGTTGCAGTGTCACAGTGCTTATGTTTACATACCTTTATTTTAATTAATAATGGTCCAAAGTACAAAAGTAGTGAGGTTAGCATATTATTATAATTGTTCCACTTTATTATTGTTGTTGTTTAATCTCTTATGATGCTTAATTTATAAATTAAACTTTATCTTAGGTATGCATAGAAAAAAATAGTATATACAGGGTTCAGTATTATCCTGGGTTTCAGGCATCTACTGGGGGTCTTGGAACGTATCCCCTCCTTGAATAGTGGGGACTACTATACTTTATGATTTTCAAATCCACAATTATCCAAGGTGCATTCCCATCGTAAGACTTTTGCTCTAGTGCTTGTCTCTTGCCGGAAAGCTCTCACCTCAAATGAAAGCAAGGCCCTTTCTTTTACTTCCTTCAAGTCTTTGTTCAACTCACCTTCTCAATGGGATCTATCTGAATTCTTCCATTTAATATCACAATCTGTTTGCCTTATCCATAGCACTCTTAATCTCCCTTATCCAGTTCTATTTTTGCCTTATTCCATAGCCTCATCACCTTTTAACACACTGTATCATCTCTTAATTTTTATGTTTATTATTCTCTCCCTCTTGCTACAATCTAATCTCTGAGAAGAGGATCCTTCTGTTTTATCCCTGAGAATCATGCCTGGCACATAGTGGTTGCCCAAAAAATATGTGTTAAATGAACGAACATATAAAAGGGAAAGGACTGAAACCAATTCTACGACTATGGCCTCAACTGACTGGCCCCGGAAATGGCATGTGGAGCAAAGGCTGCCCCATAGGACTGGTCCATACTGAACTGTGTCCAGCCAACCCAATCAAACCCTTTCTGCTTGGAGGAGTTGAAAGTAAGAACGGAGAGAAACAGACCCAAACTGTCTACACACTAAAGAGCAGCTACTATGGTATCCTTAGAATATCTTGGGTTTCCCAGGTCTGACTTCACTTTGCAACACAGAAAAAGACCAAGGATAACAGACCCAGCCTTCTTCTTTTGAACAAAATATTTGCCTCTTTCTCCTACATCTAACTGTCCTGTCTCTTACACACCAGAACAGGTAGGCATGTGAGAGACTTAGGACTCCTCTGTTGTTAGGCCATGGTTCTCCTCCTTCTTTTAGGTGGGGGATCACAACAGGTTTGGAAAGCAAAAATGTGTCTGTAGAGAAGAGATGGGCCACAAGTGGGATCAGTACTGCCCTTTTGCTCAAACTTCATATTAAATCTGAAATGTACAAGGGAGCTGCGTAGAATATAAAAACTTGGACATTTCCCACCTTTTATTAACTATTTGTACAACTTTTATGACTTATGAAGCACTTTCAGATATATTACCAAACTGACTCACCACAGAACTCCTGGATGTTATTATCCCATCTCTTTAAAGAACTATAGAAAAATATGGGAAGATACATACATGTATGGGTAGACAGACTATATAGAGAAATGTCTGGAAACTATGCAGCAAAGTGACAAGAGTAGTAACCTCTAGCGAGTAGGATTTGGAGAACTTTCATTTTTTACTATATAAACTTTTGTATTATTTAGATTTTTAAAGAATCAGCATAACTTAAACAGAAACTCAAACTTACCTATTAAACATTGCTTGGCTAAGAAGCTGAAAAGCTGGAACTTAAATCTGGTCCTTGTAATTTCAAACATGTTGTTTTATAATATTGGCTTTACCTAAATTTGTAACACATACCTGCACTGATATCTTACAGGGAGAACTCTCCAGTCTGTAGATGCCCTCTGGATACTCTCTGACAGCCACAGTAGATGTTTTACAAACATTTGTTGAATGGGTAGATGGATGAGTGGATAGGTGGACAATTTAGATGTGCTTCTTGGAAAAGGGGGTTCTCAGCAGGGTTCTAGATGTAGTTTGGAAGGCAGAAGAGAGGAGGTGGCTAGAAAATAAAAGGTCCAAGTTCATAGAGAGAGGAAGAAGAAACAAAGAAACTGACTGGAAAGAAATTCATTAAGAGGGAAAATTGTATGAGGAGCAATTTTAATCTGATAAAGTCATGGGAGCTATAAGAAGGTCTGTGCAGAATTTACTCAACACATACACTTTAATTTAAATCAAGAGATGTGTTCCATGTTATAGAAATCCACAATTGCTAGGGCAGATGAAATAGACAGAAGCTAGAGACAAAGAGGAAAGGGAAGTCGCAGCTTTGATGCATATGGGGGTAATGTGAAACTGCAAACAGCAGAACTTTGCTATAGATTGTCAGAAGATTAACAAAAAGTCAGCAAGAGGGTATGATTTTATGTGTGGGAAATTAGACAAGCCGAAGCCAATTCCCACAGGGAGAGCTAGACTGGGAAAGCAGCTGACTCAGTCCCAAGTGCTCAGTACTATATCCACAAGGGTGGCTACCACCGCCACTCAGAAGATTACAGAGAAGAAAATGGCAAAGTGTTATTTCATTGGATTTTCCCATACATTCTGCCACTTACTAAGCATATCTCATATCTTTCTACTGCAAGCATGAGCCCAAATCGGCAAGGGTGGCAATGGTGATACGTGACAATAGCGACCATATATTAAGCATAATGCATGCCAAGTGCTTTTCAAAAATTGTTTGCATTTGATGCTCACAATGACTTTCTGAGATACATATTGGTTATGGACTAAATTATATCCCTTCACATATACTGAGGTCCTAACCCTCAATATGATTGTATTTGAAGATACAGCCTTGAGGGAGATATTAAAAGTTACATGAGGTTATAAGGTAGGGCCCTATCTAGTAGGACAGGTATGTCTTTATAAGAAGATGAGACACCAGAGCTTGCTCTCTCTTTCTATGCACACAAAGGAAAGGCCATGTGAGGATACAGCAAGAAGATGGCCATCTGTAAGCCAAGAAGAGATCCCACCAGAAACTAAACCTGATAGCATCTTGATTCTTAGACTATTAGCCTTCAGAAATGTGAGTAAATAAATTTCCATTAAAGACACCCAGTCTTTGGTACTCTTAGGGCAGCACAAGTAAACTAAACCAAAGCTATTATCAACCCCATTTTGTATATGAGGGATCTGAGGTCAAGTGGTTAAGTAATCTGCCCAATAAAGGCAGCTTCCACGAGGCGAGGTCAGGATCTGAACCTGTCTGTTAAACCTTAAAGTCCATTCTCTGAAGCTGTGCTCCACGGTGATCCCTGAAAGCCTTCCTAATTTACCATGCATCAGAAGTCCAGAGAGCTTCCAGGATGGTACTCAGAAGTCTGCACACAAGGAGAAGGATCAAAGATGAGCACACTAGGTTCTCAGAAGCACTGAACATTGCTGTTATCTGGTAAGGAGTCTTTGGATCTCCTATCTCCCCAGCTCTGGGTTTATTGTTTGTTTTTGCTTGACCAGGTGAGATTCATTCAACATCAAATAAATCCTGTCCCTCACCTGTCTCTCCAATAGAATGGCACTTCTGAGCAGAGTCACATGTGAGCTGGGGTTCCTTAGGCTGGGACTGAAGGCTCAGTAACGTCTGCTCTGCTAGAGGCACCACCTCTTTAGAGAGGACTTCTTGTCTGTGTCTGTGGGCTACCATCTGGGGACAAAAAGACAAGAGTTGACTTTTGAAGAAATTAACTGTCTGAAATAAACACTTCCAAGAAAGAAGGAAGTAGGAGGAAGGGTATTTTATTACCAACGTCAAGGAGATACAGACACAAGGATTCTTGGCATCTCAAAATATACCTTTTTCTCTAGCAAATCTCCTTTCCTACCTCATGTTGTGGTTCATCGAGCTCTCTCTCCAGATCCTCCAGCAAAATCACAGCCTCTTCTCCACTCTCTGGACAGTGTTCCCTCACCCAGCCCTGGAGCTCCTTGGGCAGGATGGACAGAAACTGCTCCAGCACCAGCAAATCTAAAATCTGCTCCTTTGTGCTCACATGTGGCCTCAACCACTGGTAGCAAAGTTCCTGGAGTCGGGTAAGAGCCTCCCTTGGTCCAGGGGTCTCTTGGTAGCACAGCTGCCGAAAGTGCCTTCGGAAGATTTCCCTTGCCAGTGGATTACTGCGTTTCAGCCTGGATTCCTGCCTTTGGAGGTGACTTTTTGCTTCCACTTTCATTGTCAGAAGTTCTTCCCACGCCTCAGGAACTTGAACACCCAGGGATAAAACCTCCTTTGAGTTTGTATTCATCTTGACCTTGAACAGCTTAAAAGGTACCCTCCAGCTGGAGCTATGCTTCAAGACACACCTTGGAGGTGCCTGCCTAAGCGGTAAAAATAATTATTTATACAGAAAAATGGCAATAGCTAATGACAGAAACTGATAATACAAGCAATTATCATAGATCCTAAAGCTCTTCGCTGAAAAGTGACATGTTGACCAAAGGATGGAAATAATGGTACTACATATATTCACAATGTGCAAAGAGCATAGGCTTTGAAGTTACCCCGATGTGGGTTTTCTTTCTTTTTTTTAAAGATGGGGAATTTCACTCTGTTTCCCAGGCTGGAGTGTAGTGGCATAATCATAGCTCACTGCAACCTCAAACTCCTGGGTTTAAGAGATCCTCCCACCTTGGCCTCCCAAAGTGCTCCCAAAGCGCTGGGATTACAGATGTCTGCCACCACGCCTGGCCCAGACCTAGGTTTTATTCTGATCCTAACATTTACTAATTGTGTGACCTTGTGCCAAGTTTTTAAATCATCCTTCAATCTTGGTTTATGTGAAAACGAAATTGCAATAATACCTTACAGAGTTTATGGAGGGAAACAGCCCATGAATGAGGGACTGCACAGATAACTCAGAAAGTCTGAATAAAAAGGCTGAACTCACTGTATAAACATCAAATTAGAGAAAGAATAAATGGGAATATTGTTACTGTCGACTGAATGAGCCAGCATTTACTTTACTATTTACTTCAGTTTTCTTAATCTTCAAAACAACCATTTAAAGTTGGTATTATTTTCACTAAATTTACAGAAAGGCTTAGGTGGACTGCAAGTCCTGTGAGCTTTCCACACTGCCTTGCTGCTACTTAAGAGTAACAGTCAACACAGCACAAGTCTACGATATGCTTTCAGGTACAAGACCGTATTTAATCCTCACAATTACCCACTCAGGTTTTATTATAATAATTATTTCACTAGATAAGAGATGGAAGCCACGGATAGTTAAGTAGATTGCCCAAGGTCAACTTCTTTGTGAGGATAATCTTAAGAAGCCAAAGGAGAAGTTTTCTCCACAGACCCAGGCAGCTCCTGAAATCCAGCGGATGTTTCCAAAATGGGTGCCTCCAAAACGTCAGGAAGCACACCGCGCAGCAGGGAGATCCCAGCCTGACAGGCCTTATGGCCGACATCCGGGGAATCTGAATTGGGCGTGGAGAGAAGTACAGCCAGCCCTAGAATATCCACCTTTAACAGGCGCCTCAGTGATTTGTAGGTATTGTAAGGTTTGAGAATCAAGGAAGTAAGGAAAAGGGAATGAGGAACTGTTACATTCTGCACTTGAAAACCAGTCCATTCAACGCCCCTCAATTTGCTTTTAGAATGTAGAGGTGAGAGAGTATACAGGGCTCTCCATCTTGAAGGCTGCCAAAGTCCTATTTATCCTTAACTTCCTCTCCCGAGAGTTTCTTTCCAGATTTCCAATCCTCTGGTCGTTATTCACGGAAGTGACCCTTTAGCCTCGCAGTCCTCCCGCAACCCTCTCTCGTGCAACGTCCCCATAGTCGGGGACGACTATCCTGGACTAGGGGACGCCCGAAGCCGCGCGACACTAACCGTCGCCCCCTCCTCCGGCTCCCACTTCCCGGAGGCTTAAGTTCACTTTCGACATCCCTTTCCCAACCCCACCTTCCCCGACCCGCCTCCATTCCCGGTCCCCACGGCCAACTCACGAGACCCGGAAGGCGCGAGGAGCGAGCAGGGGTTACCGGCCAGTCGTAGCTAGGAGCTCTGCACGAACAATGGCCTGGCGGGAAAGACGCCGACCCCTCCTCAAGCGCGAACCCCGCAGACGCACTTCCGGGCCGGTCTAGGACTCCGCGTCTCGATGTCCTGCCTCCGGCGTCCACCTCACCTCGGACTCCACCCCCGTTTTCCCGGCGTCCAGGTTTTTTTCGGCGCGAATCACAGAATCAGAAGGTCATACGTGTGTGGCCTGCACACAGGTTTTAAACGGAAAACACTGATGAAGCATAGGCCGTTAAGTATTGAAAAGGCTGATGTAAAGCATTTTTAAAAACCAATACCTTTTTATGGTTTGAAAAATCCCTCAGACAATACCAGAATTATTACAATGTCAGACCCCACCTACCCCTCCTTAGTCCCCGTCCCTGAGGCAGCCACTGTCCCCGTGGGCGATGCCGGGCCCGGACCGCCTTCCAGCCGGGAAGGAAGAAAGAGCGGCCTCCACCCGGAGCGCCGGGCCGCTGTGGAAGGAGAGGCCGCCGGAAGGGCCGGAGCCTTGCGCTGATTCTCCGCCTAGGAAAGGACCGCGCAGCTGCAGACGCACGGCGCCCTGAACGTCGCTATCTTCTGTGGTACAACGAGCCGCTCTGGCGCCTCTGAAAAGGAAATGCGGAGGCCCCTGGTGCCCCGACAGAGCCCTGCAGGGCTCCGGCTTGCACTGCGTCCGCGCTGGAGGCGGCGGGCCCGGGGGCAGTGGCGCCAAGCGGACTGTCCTGGCGGTGGAAGTGCGCGGGCCGAGGTGCCCGAGGCGCCGAGCGTCTGCCCTCAGCCCTCAGGTGTCCTGCCGGCCTGGGAGAAGGGAGCCGTGGAAGCGCCGGACCTGGGTGGCGGTGGGGGCTGCGGGGCCCCGAGCTGGACGAGGAGGTCAACGACCGTGCCAGCCCCGACGGCAGGGACTCGCGCCCATTGGAAGCCAGGGCAGCGCCTGGTCCAACTCCCTGTCGCCATGCTTGGCCAATCACCCAGCCCAGCTTCATCCTCTGCCCCGCCCAGTCCGTCACCTTCACCGTGGACTCCACCAAGATGAAGAAGAGGCGTGGGGCGGCAACTGGTGGGCGTGCAGCCCGCGGTGGGGAAGGCGGCCGGCAGCCACCACAGCAGCCTCTGGCGGCCGCTCCAGCACCAACGGCTTGTGGAGAGCCCCTCAGTCCATGCTTTCATCCCGGCCAACCCGGCCCCGCAATCCCAGCTCTTGCCCGATGCCAAGGAGTTCACGTACAAAGGTGGTGGCTCGCCCGGTTTCTTCTTTGATGGGGCCAATGGCCAGGGCAGTGGCACCGCAGCCCACTTTGGAGGCAGTGGGGCTGTCACCTGCAACCGCAGCACCTTCTACAAGGCCCAGGTATTTGGAGGTGGCGCCAACTGCCCCTTCCTGGAGAAGCCGCCCTTCATTGGAAGGCCTCAGCTACAACCCGAATACCATGGAATATCCGAGTCAGCCGTTCCACCCCGTGGTGCTGGCCAACTGACTCTCTACCTGCCCTGGGGCCAGGCGCACTCAAGACCACAGAAAAGAGGAAGAAGGCCAGGAGCGGGGGGCTCATTCCTGTATTCCCAGCACTTTGGGAGGCAGGCGGATCACAGGGTCAGACCTCAGCACTTTGGGAGGCGGGCAGATCACGAGTTCGAGACCACCTGGCCAACATGGTGAAACCCCATCTCTACTTAAAAAAAAAAAAAATTAGCCAGGCGTAGTGGCAGGTGCCTGTAGTCCCAGCTACTCAGGAGGCCGAGGCAGGAGAATCGCTTGAAACTGGAAGGTGGAGGCTGCACACCACTGCACTCTAGCCGGGGCTAAACAGAGAAACTCCATCTCAAAAAAGTAAAAATAAAAATGAAAGTAAAATAAAAATAAAAAATAAACAGGAAAATAAAAATGTACAAAAGGATTTTTGATTTTCTCATTCTCACTTCTAGGGAAAAAAAAAAAAGATCCAGCACAGGCACGGAATAGGAGGGCTCCAAAAGCACCAAAATGTGTTTAACTAACCCCCCTACCACTTACTGCTCACCTATCGGCCTGTGATTTAGTTGGTTGGTTTGGGTTTTATATTTCTTTTTACTTTTCTTTTTTTAACATGTAGTTTTCTATATAACATCTTTAATTGGTGACTTCCTGTACTAAGAATGGTCCAGAAGTGAATTTCTGCTCCCTGCCTCTCCCTTCCTCCTCACACTCCGGTTTAGGATTGGTGTGTCCAAGCTCACAGGGAAGGAAGAGCCACAGCTGGAGCCTGACCCTCCCTGGAACAGGGTGAGGCTGGCCTGTCACTGCCTCTGTCGCCCAGCTATCCGCGCACTTAGAGCCATCCAACGTTGGCAGGCTTTCTCAGGCGCTGCCATCAAAATAGGTCTGACTCTAGCCCCTACTCCCTTTCAGGATGGGCCACAGGGAGCTGCTGGCTGGCCACTTGATACCCTCCCCCTAGAGCTGATGTCTGACCATAGGAAGGTTAGCACTTTATCTAGCTGAATTCCTTTCATCTCTGTCCTGTGGTCCACCCCACCATTCCCTCCAGGCCCAGACCATCATCGAGGCCCTGGCCACCTCGCCACTGATGAATATGGCCTTTTCTTTCTCTCGTGCAGCCCCTTCTTCCCTGGGCCAGAGGTTGTGGATAGGGAGGGGTGTGTGTGTGTGTGTGTGTGTGTGTGGTTTCCTGTCCATTTTTTAAGGATTACAAACCATGTGAAACTTCCCCTCTAGATGTGTTTCTGCTTTGCAGCAAGTGCTTATTAATGAGTGAGGCTGAGGAACGGGCTGAGGGTATTAGCCCTTCTTTTGCAGGGCACTGCGTAGTGGGGTCACACCGCTATGGCTAAGCCCCAGACACTTCCAGAGAGAAACACTGCAGAAGGAACTGGTTTCCAGACTGCAGAGGAATCTGCACTTTTGTTTTTGACCCCCCCCCCCACCACCACCCCCAAAATAGGTTAGCTCTGAAGGGCAGAGGGAATACTCAAGCCTCTGATGCTTATAAGAAGTCCCTGCACTTTGACCCTCCTGTTGTGTGACCTTAGCCCAGTGGGGAGCTGCTCACCTGAGCACCCTTGGGGGTGGGAAGGGAGGCAGGGAGGCAGAGTGGGATTTTGGAGTCAGCCTCTGTAGTGGGAAGCCCTGAGCCTGGAATGGAGACTCTTTGGTCTTTTGGTTGTAAGTGTTATTTGAGTAGATTTGTGCTCCTGCCTAATTGAGAGCATCTCAGTACTTCTTGCCATCCCCTCTCACTGCCCTGACCCAACCTCACTGGACTGTGAGGAGTGGTGTCCTGGGCAGGGACTCTGCACTCCCAGGTGACGTGTTTGGATCACAGAGGTGCATTTGCTCCCCTGCCTTTGCCAGAAGAAGATTTGTTTCTCCAACCCTAGAAGGCAGGGCAAACATGGACAGGGGCCAGGGGAGCAGTGTAACAAACTTTTTTTTATTTTTGGCAAGTGGTGCACTTGGCATCAAGGTCCCATCACCAGAAAGCACCAAAGCCCTTGCCACCCCACCCACTCCATCCTCCCCACTGACCTCAAGTGGGCAACTGCTGTGGCTGTGGGTCCAGCCCAAGCAGGCCCTGCCAGCCTCCTCCCCCTGCGGTGGGCACCAGCTCTACTTCCCCCAGCAGGCAATTCCCTGGTTTCTCAGCCAGCACTATCTGTTTTAGAAAGCTAAAAATCTTCATAGACCCATTCTTAGAGATACCAGCTGTTAACAAGTAGTATACATCCTTTGGATTTTTTTATGTTTATATTAATCAGAGCCTTCTAGAAGTCACAAAAGGTTCATTCCATGTTCATTTTCAGTATATAAATAATAAAGAAATGCCAAATAAGATTTGAAAATATTGGGAATATTGAAAACCTTTAACTCTTAAAAAATACACAGTGGTTGTATATAATACATACACATACATAATACTCCTTTAAAGATAACATGAAAAGTCTATGTTTAGAACCTTCGCAAAATTGAGGCTGAAGCTAAATGGCCCTCACCAATATTAAATATCTAAACTCTCTATCATGTAAAACAACCAACCATACTATTCATACTGTTCTGCAACTTGCCTTTTTTTTTAAACTTAGAGGTGAGAAAATAGGCTGGGCAGAGTGGCTCACGCTTGTAATCCCATCACTTTGGGAGGCTAAGGCGTGTGGATCACTTGAGCTAGGAGTTCGAGACCAGCCTGGCCAACATGGTTAAACCCCGTCTCGACTAAAAATACAAAAATTAGTTGGGCATGGTGGCGGGCATCTGTAATCCTACCTACTTGGGAGGCTGAGGCAGGAGAATCGCTTGAACTCAGGACGTGAAGGTTGCAGTGAGCTGAGACTGTCCCACTGCATGAAGCCTGGGCGGCACAGTGAGACTCTGTCTCAAAAAAAAAAAAAGTGGGAAAATATTTAAAAACTTACAACATTTAGAACTGCATTATTTTTATTAATAATCACATACTATTTTAATGTTTTACTTAATCATAATTTATTTAACTAAGTATTCCACTTTGGTAGACATTGGGTAGTTTTAATGTTTAACTACTAAAAGCAGTGTTCCACTGCACTATACATGTGTGTGCATATATTTGTGCAGGGGTGTGTGTGTGTGTGTGTGTATTTCACACTCAGTAGGTATTATCTATGGCATAATTTTCCACTAGTGGATTGACTAGTGGGTTTAAGGAAGAAAGGAAAGAAAGAAGGGTATGAACTTGTGCTTCAGTCTGGTTGGACCAATTTATACTTGCATGGACAGTATTTCAGAAATCTAAAGTGGGAGTAGAGGAGGTGAATATGATATTAATGTTTTAAATGGCATATCCTTACATACAAGTGAATCATCTTCAAATACATTCATTAACCATTTTATTTTCTTCTGTGAATTGACCATACCTGATTTTTGGTTCTTTTTTTCCTACTGGCTTCCCTTTTTAAATCAAATATATAATTTTATGTCATTAATTAGTAATTTATTATTTATTAGTACTAAAAACAATTACTATGTCAAATGATGTACTCAGTGATTACTATTTACAAGACAATTTTAGTCATTTTACTGAAACAAACTCATATTCATCACAACTTTGTGATTTTTAAAAAAAATTGGGATTGTTAACCCACAACTTTTAATTAATTGAAAATACCCTTTCTTTCTTTTTTTTTTTTTTTAGGGACGAGGTTTCACCATGTTGGACAGGCTGGTCTCGAACTCCTGACCTCAGGTGATCTACCTGCCTTGGCCTCCCAAAGTGCTGGGATTACAGGCGTGAGCCACCACGCCTGGCCAAAATACCGTTTCTAAGGTACCTCAATTCTGGTGCTTAGAGTTTGTATTAGAAATCTAGAACGTTTCATTAATTCATTTATCAATAGTTATTGTTTGCTTACTCTTGCACTAGTGTAAAATATGATCACTCAAATATAATCTCTGTCCGGTAGTTAAAGGGAGAGTAGTCTAAGTCAAATTTAGTTAGTTAACAGCAGAAATTCCATCCTCAAAGCTTCCCCTGGTCACCAGTTCTGAAGTTACTGATATGAAATGAGGTAGCTCCTGAGTCTCTGAAGAATGAATGTAAGGGGTAGTGGATGGCTCAAAGTGTAAGAAAAAATGAAATATACTTGCCCCACTCAAAGGAACAAATATCATTGTTTCATTCAGTGTTGTGGGTGAAGTTCCCCTGACGGCAGTTTTCTGCTGACCTAAGGTATTTTTAATTTTGTGAAGAAACATGGTAAGGAAAAAAAGAGCCCTTCCCAACAAAACTGAGAACAGAAGTAGGACATTTCATGGGGAGGAAAAAAGCACCAACATTCTTCAGGTAGAAAGGAAAACTTTCCCCTCCAAAATTCTGCACCAAATATCAAAAAGCACACAAACTCTTACCACTGTGAGATCCATCCTCCCTCCCTCCTTCCCTTCCTTCCTTCCTTCCTTCTTTTTCCTTGCTTCCCTTCATTTCCTTCCTCCCTTCCTTCCTCCCTCCCTTCCTCCCTTCCTCCCTTATTTCCTTCCTTCCTTTTTCTTTTTTTTGTCAGACTCTTATTCTGTTGCCCAGGCTGGACTGCAATGGCGGAATCAGGGCTCACTGACTCACTGTGGCCTCGGGGCCTCCCGGGCTCCCTCAATCCTCCGCCTCTACCTCCTAAGTAGCTGGGACCACAGGTGCAGGCCACCACGCCCGGCTAATTTTTGCAATTTTTGTAGAGATAGGGTTTCTCTATGATGCCCAGGCTGGTTTCGAAATTCAGAGCTCAAACAATCCACCCGTCTTGGCCTCCAAAGTGCTGGAATTGCAAGCGTGAACGACCGCGCCCAGCCTGAGGCTTCTTTTCTTGTCGATCACTTTATAATTGAGGCTGTCAGAGTCAGAAGGGACGTTAGGGGTTACTGTCGATCACTTTATAATTGAGGTTGTCAGAGTCGGAAGGGACGTTAGGGGTTACTGTTCTGTTTCCCAAGGTGGGGCTGGATGTAGTGAGGTAGCTTAGTTGAGACACAATTAGGACCACGCAACCTGACTCCCGCCCCAGGGGGTTACCTGCACCCCCCACACAGGCCCTTCCCAGCGCGGGTAGCAGCTGGACTGAGCCAAACTTGTGCTAGACACAAAAAGACTTTCTTACTTTCACTGTCCTGATCAAAGCCAGAGGAGTGCCATCGGGGCGCCTGCGCACCTTTGATTTTTGTTAAAACAAAACAAAGCAAAACACGTTCTCACCTGTTGCTGATTGATCATAGACTGATCAGTACCGACTCCTAGAGAAAGTAACAGGAGAAAGGAGGGCATCTCCTGGCTCCCGGGCAAATTACAGAAGCCAATGAAAAGGAATTGCCGAGGCAGGTTTCTGGTAGGTCACAGAAAACAGGAATGTTAGGTGAACGTTTAGATCAGGTCGGGAAGCAAATCAACCCCTCGAATGCAGAATAAAGCCACAGAAGGACCCGGCGAAGGGCCCAGTGTGTCTCTAGCGCAAGCAGGGCGGCCGGCTGGAGCCCGGTCCACAGAAAGCAGGTGATTTGTGTCTACCAACGAATGCCAGCCCTGGTTCAACCTATTATTGAGTATTTGCCAAGTAACTTCACTACTCTAAGTGACATCCGTCATTTTTATGGTGGTTGTGAAATGCGCCTTAATTAAGACAACTGACTCAGACTGTAGTTACGAGGATTAAACCAGGAAAAAAAGATTAGATCGTGTTGCTACAAGACTCACTGGGAGCTCTACACAGAGGAAAAAATTCAATTTACCCGGGCTTCATGCGACGAGGTGGCCGAGTGGTTAAGGCGATGGACTGCTAATCCATTGTGCTCTGCACGCGTGGGTTCGAATCCCATCCTCGTCGGTAGGTCAGTGAACCTTTTGTTCTAGGAATCACAAATGATGTGATAAGCACTTCATTTGGCAAATTCATTCCCTACTCACCAGCCGTTTCAACAATTTCCTCTAATCTTTCCCGTTCTCTGCTTCTATAGTAACATTTGTCTTGGCTGTGAATATAATTTGTTTGTTGATTTATGTTTCATTCTTACGCAAATTTTCATTCCTGCACAAGTTTGTTTAGTAGGATTCCCCACTGAGGAAACAATCGAAGATTTAATTGACGGCTATAGAAAAACATTGCCTAATAAATTTAAAGATACTTATAAAATCGTAAAGTGTTACATACACAACATTATATATATTGAGCCGTATGGGTTACTTCAGGCATTTTCAGCCTAATTGTATATCTCTACTGCAATATTCATTTGTTATCTTAATGTTAACTTTTAAAGCAATCATTATTGTCTAAGGATCCCTGTCTTTGAAAAAGGAGGGAGAGTGTCTCTTAGAGATATAATAAAACATACAAAGACATTCCATGGAACATTCCCAGTTAGGGCTAAAGCATTTCCATCTGAGAAAGGAAAGAAGAATGTCAGTATTACGCAGTTTCTATATGTAACTTCCATCTTGACTGATCATTTGAGAGAAAAGAAAAAATACACATTTTTATTCAATTTATTTATTTCCATTTTTAAAACAAGTACTACATTCACATGATTAAAAAGTATAAAGAGTTGTTTAGCAAAGTTTTGTCGCTAATTACCCTTGCCACCGGTAGGACACTGTTATTAGCTTTCATGTATCCTTCCAGAAACATATGTAAGACTATTATTCATAAGACTTGCACGTATAAGACTACTAATCCCTCCAAGATATACTGTTAAGTGAAAAAAAGCATGATGCAAGACAGTATGTATAGGTGCTACTTGTAAAAAGAGGTAAACATACCTATATTTGAATATATATATAATTTTGAATATAGCATTTTACATGTGTCTATATTTACAATATAAACGTCTAGGTGTAGATATACTGTGTACTAGGAAATATTCGTTTATATTGCCAAATTTCTTCCGTAGAAGTTGTGTTGATTTACCCTCCCGACAAAGTGAAAAGATCAGACCACACCTGCTTATGTAGCCCTTACAAGAGAGATTATTGTTTCTACTAGCATTGTCCCAGATCTTCTAAATGGAAGCTCAAGCACTCACAGTGAAGAGAAAGTGATTGAGAATCCTGGATTCTTATAAACTCAGTTAACTTGGTTTATTGCAGATTTTCTGGGTAACTACTGGCAGTTTATAAATTGGACTTCACAAATATTCAATATATAATGGATTTTTAGGGAATAATGGTACTGAGCTTTGTGTGATTTGAGAATATGACTCATTTGATTTTTTTTTTTATGTGAATGACAATTTTAAAGTTTCTAAGTTAGAGGTCTGAAATTGGATCACTGGCTTCAAAGCATTATTAGCTGTTGACCTGGTGTGATGGCTCATGCCTGTAATCCCAACACTCTGGGAGGCCGAGGCGGTGGATCACCTGATGTCAGGAGTTCGAGACCAGCCTGGCCAACGTGGCTAAACCCTGTCTCTCCTAAAAATGCAAAAATTAGCAGGGTGTGGTGGCACATGCCTGTAGTCCAGCTACTCGGGAGGCTGAGACAGGAGAATTGCTTGAACCCCGGAGGCGGAGGTTTCGTGAGCTGAGATCAAGCCACTGCATTCCAGCCTGGGCAACAGCAAGATTCTGTCTAGAAAAAAAGAAAGAAAGAAAGAAAGAAAAAGAACAAAAAAAGTGTGGTCTCTGGAACAATAACATCATTATCACCTGGAAAAACAAAAACAAAAAACTCTAGGTCTGGGGTCCAGCAATTTGTGCTTTAACAAGCTCTGCAGGTGACTGATGCTAAAGTTTGACACTACTACTCGTTTTGTTTTGTCTACCCCTCCCCTTCTAAAACATGGTTAACCTAGATTCTGTCTGATTTGGTAAAATCTCTCTCTCAGGATCCACTTTTCTCTCATCATTCCAACATTAACATCAGTGTCTATCCTGCTAGGATTAACCCCTCCAACTCCTGCACTGTCGGGGCCCACAGAGCAGTAATGTGGTAGTAAAGACACTAGCCAAGGACCACCGGGAACAAACCAAAATCAGATTTAATACATAGAAGAAGTGACAAGACACTCCAGAGCCACGGGGAAATGCAGTTCAACAAGAGGCTGAGAGAACTGGCTTTTGTAAGGTTTGGCTTCCCATTCGAGGATTCCGAGGAGTCTAAGAGAAGCTGGACCAGTCCTGGGTTGCTTGGGGTTTCTGAGAAGCGGGGATTAGCTGGGGACTGGGCGTTGTCACAAGGAGAGCGTGCTCTTCGGTATACCCAATAATACCGAAGTACCAAGTACCCAGTACCGAAGATGGGTGTGGCAAAGCGAGTCGGGCACTCGTAAAAAGGCAGCAGGTGCTCCAGGAGGGGACACTGCGACATTTGACAGCAGCTGCAGGATCTTGGAAAACAGCGTTTCCTGTTAACTTGGCGTCTGGCGGTACCAGTGTCCTCCCAGCCCGGTAACAGCGGCGCTGCGAGTTTTGTTTTTGGTTTTCTTTCTGTTTTTGTTATTTCAGTCGGAGCAGATTTCCTTTCTTTTCGTGGTGACAGGTTTTCACTCTTCCCAACACTTAGGAAACCGTTCTCCAGCTCACAGGGGTGGGAAGTTCTCGGGGACGCAGTTGCTCCTCCGGCCTGAGGTCGGGTTGGCGGTGGAATTGCCAGATAAGATACACAACACACAACTACATTTGAATTTCAGATAAAGGACGAACAAAATTTTGCATACGATTCTAGCAACACTACCTGCTGACTCCCCGCGTCCGTGAGCCGGTGCTGGGCAAAGCAGACGGGAGGAGCGCTTTCCTCTTCGGAAGATGAGGCCAGTGGCGTCTCATCCCGAGAAAGCTTCCCACTCGGCCTTTACACCTGGTTGCCCAGGAGCTGGTAACCCTAAGACAGAGTCCGTTTCTGGGGTCTTCAGGGCTCAGCCCAACCTGAGTCACAGAGAAGAGGTATTAAATCACAGAGAAGAGTAAATTAAATTACAACGTGAGAACTCTTTCGTTTTGAAATATAATGTTCTCATTCCTTGGAATTAAATATATCATTAAGCTGGAAAGGAGTTTTTCTCAGAAAAGGAGAGAAACGAGCAGTTACTGGATCGGTAAAAGCAAAATTAGACTCCCAGGTCTGGTTGAGTCCTAAACTCACATCCCCAGATTGCAAACGCTGTAATAAATCCTTACCCAACAGAGTGGTTGCCTCCGCAATACCTAGTGTGGTGAATGAATTGGCTGCCTCATAAAGAGTTTCTGGCGAATATGGAAGTTGCTATGCTGTCTGCTACTAAGCATCACCTGTCTGCATCACCTCATGAGACTTTAAGAAGAGCTGGGTTTGGGCTGAGGGAAAAGAAGCGAGCACAGGGCCCCACTTCTGTTACTGGTAAGGAAGAGTCAACTAAAGGAACTGGCAGTCAGCTGTAAGGTCGCTGTCACACCTTTCTGCTGGAGAGGGCAAATTTGCTTATCATTTATCACAATTTAAAAGTAGATATCAGAGTTCAAAAACAGACTCACGATATGAACTGATTTTCATCAAAGTTGCCAAGGTGATTCACTGAATCCTTTAGAGGGGAAAGGAAGGTCTTTTCAACAAATGGTGGTGTAACAATTGGACAACAGCCATGTGCAAAAAAAAAAAAAAAAAAAAAAAAAAGTATGAATCACAAACCTCAACGAACAATGTAAAAAAAAAAAAAAACAAAATGGCGCAAATAACAAAAAAACACCAAAAACTAAATAAACAACTAAAATATTTAAAAAAAAAAAAGTCATAGAAA